>JADGJA010000306.1:0-24519 GCA_027596035.1 Thoreauomyces humboldtii
AGCATGGGATGCTTAGATCTGGCGCTGGATCTCCTCCTTGCCCTCAGCGTGCTGCTGGGAGTGGTTGACAGCAGAGTTGTAGGGGTCGACGACGGTCTCGTCGTTGATCTCCTCGAGGGACAGGCCCTTGGTCTCGGGGACGAGGGAGGTGGCGAGGCCTCCGGTGGCCATGACGACGGCGAAGACGGCGAGTACGATTCGGGGGTTGGACTCGAAGTAAGGGCCGACGGCCTGGACACCGATGATGGCTCCGACCTTGCCGGCGGCGGCCGAGATGCCGTGGGCACGGGCTCGGAAGCGGGTGGGGAAGACCTCGGCGGGGATGACGAAGGTGGTGGTGTTGGGTCCGCAGTTGAAGAAGAGCTGGGCGATGGCGTAGAGGGTGAGGAAGATGGCCTGGGACTTTCCGGTGAAGATTCCGTCCGGGCCCTTGACGAGGATCTGGTTCCAGGCGCCGGCGAGGATGGCCAGGATGACGGTGATGATGCCGAAGCCGAAGTACTGGATGGGCTTGCGGCCGACTCGCTCGATGAGGGCGACGCAGATCCAGTAGCCGGGAACGGTGCCCATGCAGGCGATGATGATGTTGCCGACAGCCTTCCTCCAGAAAGCGTAGTACTGGGTTCCGCCGGCTCCGTCGAAGTTGATGAGGGTGAGGACACGAGCAGTGTTGAGGGAGAGACCGTACCAGGCGATGTCGAGGGCGAACCAGCAGTAAGCGGTGCCGAAGAGGACGCGAGCGTTCTTGCCGATGGAGAAGAACTCCTTGAAGTTGGAGGCGGCGACGCGGGTGCGGGGAGCGTTGGACTTGGGGCCAGAGATCTCGGTGATGGCGTCGGGCTGGTGCATGCCGGCGTTGACGGCGGTAATCATCTCGATGTCACGCTTGGCGGCTTCGACATCGTCCTCGACGTCGACCTGGAAACGGGGGGTCTCGGGCATGGTGAGACGGAAGTAGACGGTGGCGACACAGGGGATGATTCCGAATCCGAGCATGATACGCCAGACGTAGTCGAGGTAGAGAGGGTCCGACTCGATCAGGCCCTTGAAGCAGGCGAGAGCGATCATGGTGACGAGACCTCCGACGAGGATTCCGATGCCCTGCATGCCGAAGACGGCAGCGATCATCATGCCGCGGTAACGGACCTGAGCGAACTCGGAGGTGATGGTGGCGGACATGGGGTAGTCACCGCCGATTCCGATTCCGAGGACGAATCGCCAGAGACCGAGCATGGTGAGGACACCCATGCCGCGAACGGTGGAGCAGGCGAGGGTGGATCCCAGAATGGCGACCATCATGATGATGATCTCGACACCGTAGACCTTCTTGCGACCGAGCTTGTCACCGAGGTAACCGAACGAGAGCTGTCCGACGAGGTTTCCCCACGACGTGGAGGCCTTCAAGAGCGCGTCGATGTGGGGAAAGGCGGGGTAGAGAGGGGCGGCGAAGGTGGTGCCCTTGGCGGGGTTCGTGGGAGGGTAGTAGACACGGTAGATCATGGGGAGGGCCATTCCGATGACGAAGATGTCGTAGGCGTCACCGAAGAAACCAGCTCCGGCGACGAGGATGGAACGGATGTGGAACCATCCGAGGGAGGCGTTGTCGAGCGACGCGAAGGCGCTGGCGCGGGGTTGTACGTGAGCGTTCATGGTGGCAGCAGATGAGTGTTGGTTCATGTTGCGGGGCCGGGTGCTTCCAAAGTGGTCCTAAGGAAAGGCGGAAGAGAGGATGGACTGAGGCCCGTCTGCTTTTAAAGCGGACGGACGGTGGCCGGAAACGACGATGCATCCGAGGAGGGACCCCCCCGTGCGCGCATGTGTGAGGGAAAGGTGTGAGGGGGGCCAGAAGGCGCGCGCCGCCCTGGGCAATTGTTTGGTGTCTGACACACCACTGCACAGTGCACACAGCAGTAGTAGTAGAGAGAGAGATAAAAAAAAAAAAGGAAAAAAGAGAGAGAAACAGACCAACGAGGCTGCGCAACGTGCTGGCTAGTGTCCGTGTGTGAGGTCTTTGACAGAGGTGAGAGAGGTGAGAGCACGCACGTGCTGGAGTGCTGCACAGTGGGTGGGCTGCCGCCAGAACCCCACGTTCCCTGGTCGAGCCCTCTGATTGGCTGGCAAGGACGACGTGTCCGGACGGTTCGGATGGAATCTCTCCCTCTTGCCGTGGGCGGGAAAAGAGAGATTAACCTTTCTTGGGAGGAAAGGAGGCAGCGGTTCGTCTGGCGGTTTCACTTGGCCCCCCCCCCCTCGGGCAAACAAACAAACAGACCGGCGATATGAACGGGAGAAAACTTTAAGCTCGCTGTGCTTGCACGCTCGGTTCAGCGGTTCAGAGCTGCTCATGCATGTGCCTCTCTCACGTTGGTCGTCGGCAGGGCACAGGCAGGGTTCTGTAGTGCGCCCAGCGGTCCACCTCGCCGCTGTTGGGGCCCGGAAGGCAGAACACGTTCCTTCTGCTTCCTTCCCGCATGTTCGTTCCTCCGAACAAGGCGGTCAGCCGCAAACATCCTTTGCTGACATGTGCCCAAAGGCAAGTTTGGCTGGCGCCGAACGCCTTGCCGCAGGCAGAGACACGTTGGAAGCATCCCACGTTCGGCGATCAAAGAGCTGGTTTGTTCTACGATTTCCTATGCGGTTCCGATTGCTATCCATCATCCCGATGTACTGTAGTATGATAGTCTGCATGTGAGGTAGAGGTACAGTAGAACAGTCGCAGCATTCTGTATTTCAGCTTGGCAGTATCACGGTCGTAAGCAGACATCATGAAAGTTCAAATTATATATATTAAAAAAAAAAAAAAACAAACGATGCAGAAGGTAGGGTCACTGAGCATGTCCCAAGGCAACCTCCACGAGCATCACGGTCGTGCAAGCCAACGCCGTGCCCGCACAGTGCAAAGTTGCCTTGAACGGAATGTCGAGGTTGGTCTCGTTGTGGTCCCAGCTTCCCGTCTGCGTGGCCGTGAGGACGCGGAGCGCCGTCTTGATGCCAAAGTACGAGACGAACAGGAACGCAGCGAGGAGAGGGAACGGGACGAGGAAGCAGGCGAGGACGACCAGGGCCACCTGGACGGCCGCGTAGATGAGTCCCGAGGCCTTGACGCCCACGCGGGCTGCGAACGTCACCTTGTCGGCTCGAAGGTCCCCGACGACGTCTGCAAGACAAAACAAGACAACCGGGAACCAGAAGGTCAGATCCATGCGGGCTCGAAGGAAGGACAGGTTCTAGTCAGTGAGCGTACCGGGAATGTTCATGACAACCATGCGAGCCCATTGCTGGAGCGCCAGGAGCGCGATGAGGTGCCAGAAAGTGGCGGGGACCGAGAACTCGTCCCACTCCTGTCCGACACCCGGTTGCGTGGCGTAACCGAACAAGGGTACCAGGGTCGTGAGGACAGCAGCAACAATGACCTCGCCAAACGAATGGTAGTGCACTCGGAACGGAGGTGCCGTGTAGGACCATGATAGCGAAAGGATGAGAGCAGAGATGTGCGCCACAGGGCTGAACCAACGGGATGAGTCACTTTTCGAGAGAGTTTTCGTGCAGTCGCTTTTTCAGACAGACATCGACTCACATGGACTTCCAACCAGCGACCCAGATCTGGAGACTGGCAAATGCGGTGAGAACCACAGAGGCAAGAAGCGCGGACCAGGTGGGAAGGTGGCCGTCGACAAGGACACGAGATCCGCCGGTCCACTTTGTGGGGGTATCATTGGCGAGATCTGCTTGTAAATCGAAGTATCTACCAGGGATGAATCGTTAGTTCTTGTGCATATAGATGGTCCAGTATGCACAACGAGCATTACTCGTACTCGTTGTTGTAGTGAGTCTGAAGATGACTGGTCCAGACGAATGCGAGGCCGATGAGGTAGGCGGTCCAACTGATGGGTTGTCCAGTCGATTGGGTTGCGAACAGTGCACCCTGTAAGAGCGTATTACCCAGTGAGTCGGAAGTTTTTTACATAGTTGAGAGTGGCAAGCAAAGCATGCTTACGAGAAGGAGGAGGATTCCGCTGTAAGGTAAGAACTTTGGGCGACCTAGCTTAATGAACGATGACATTGTCGTTGGGCCCTCCTTCACAGCCTCTACGACGACAGGTTTAGAGGATTGTATTTTTGTTGCAAGTGCTTGCCGCACTCTCAGAGTGGCTGGGGCGGGTTGAGCTACCGCGGACGAAGTGGAAGACATTTTCGAGTGGATTTGCAAAGGATGGAGGAGCACGTCGTGGCCGTTGGAGATTAAGGAGAGCAGCGATTGCGAAAACGAAGGTTGGAGGAAGGCGTGCGGGGCATCGCTTCACAGCTATATACTCGGTTACCAACAGGGGCTCCTTCCTCCTAGACTCCCGTGAATCATCGTTCGTATTTTTTTGGGTCCCGTAGTCGGCGGGAGAGTGTCGAAAGAAACTCCGCAAGCCAAGACGTATTGTACAAGCCTACACGCCGCCGACCAGAACCGGATCCAAATCTGGTCCTTCTCGCACATGTCAAAAGAGAGCAAGGAATGCATGAGTTTGCAGTGTCTCATGCGACGCAGACACGCTTACGAGGCCGAGAAGGATGGAAATTATCCTCGAGTCCCTGCGGAATGACCTGGCAGCTAAGAAAATGCGTTCCTTGCTTCTCGCACGCTACCGAAGTCGATTTATGACGGTGTACACGTACATGTACCCATCAGAGCCCTTGCGCACCCTCTGTGTTCCCGCCATGCTTGGTGACATCAGAGAGTCGGCCCGCCGATCTTTATCTGTTCCCCGCCCGCTGTACACGTAGGCCGGTTCAAAAGTCGAGTTCTCGCCGACAAAAGTTTACAAAAGCCTCGCTGTCCAAACCAAGGCCTTTTTGACTGCCTCCGACAGATGCTCCGAATCTGGCAATCTGCCACGAACACGAAAACGTGCGTACACGGTGACCATATAGTCGGAGAGTCGGAGTAACGATGCTGCGAAAATGCCAGTCTGCAGCGTCGGCAGGAGGCGGAAAAGGTCGTCATGGCATGACAGGATACTGCCATGTGGCGGCGGGCGGCATGCGAGAAGAGCCGGGGGCCATAGGATGGCCACAGGGCTGGAAAGATGCCGCTCCTTGAGAAGGAACGCTTTTGCAACTGAGGATGTCCAACAGACAGGTACAAAATATTAACATAGATAGGGCATAAGCGAATAACAGGGTACAAAAGTCATAAGATCTCAGAGCGGCAGTAGGTGCCGGTCATTCTCTCCCACATGGTATAGTCGTAAGTACAGCCGTACGTATCACTCCGAACGGCGATGGTCCGTTCAGCCTCCGAGAACGGTTCGGATCTGTTGAGCATAATTGCTGTTGCTTAGCGCTGCTACCACCTCCCAGAGCATCACTCCGCCTGGAAAATGCAATCGAATAGGGGTCAGCGAGCTTCTAAAAATGATTTCGAGTCCGCTCATGTGAAACATACCGAATCGTGATGCCTCATTTGCCCTCCAGCTGGCGATGATGGCGCTCATGGTCGCCGTCTCCCCGCTGACCGGCGTCGTAACTCCCACGTAACTCTCGGCTGACGCGCTCGTTGTGCTCGCTGGCGCGCCGATGAGCAACCTCACATCCGGGTTCACCGATACAGTGTTGGCCCAGTTGTACCAGTAAGCGACGGCGTCGGACCACGAGGATGTCGGAAAATTCATGTTGCCGCAGACATTGTTGTACCATTGGATGTTGAGCCAGTCAAAGTACCCCTTTGCGTAGGCCGTGTTCTGAAGCACGTCGGGGAAGAAGCATTGCGGGGCGGCTATGGATGAGGAAAGGGGTCAATGACGGGAATGCATATAGCTCACGGCATCGTGCATGAAACACACCAGTAGCGTAATACTTCTTGGTGCCACCGTTCATGAGGACTTGGATCTGCTCCATGAACACGTCGTAGCCGTAGTCGCTGCCGCCCTCGACGTCCAGGTCGAACCCGTCCAGGACCACGGAACCGAACGGTCGGTCGTAGGTCGTGTCGGTTCCACCGAGGAACATGTTCCAAAGAGCATTCGTGAACCGCGTGATGTCGGCAGCGTCCGAGAATCCGACCGAAGCGATCCCACCTCCCAGTGAGATCAGGACCTTCTTGCCCAGCGCTTGACACTGCGCGATCGCTGTTCCGACAGCGGGACAGTCGAGGATGGTGGAGTCGGTGAAGGTTCCGTCGCAGTTGGCCGCCAGGTTGAGGTCGATGGTATTTTCAGCGTTTCGGAACACGTTGGCGAACGCGATGTTGATGACGTCGTAAGGACCCTCGCAGAACGCGCTGATCGCTTGTTGTGCTGTGGTTTCGGTTCTATCGAATGCGTTCTGGGTCAGGACGTTTCAGCATTCGAGAGGGGCAAACAAGCATCACTTACGCGTCCGTGACTTGTCCCCAGTATCCCACCAGCAACTCTCCGGCAGCGGCTTTGGCGAGTGTGGCGTCAGTTCCGGAAGAGGTTGTGGAGCCAGTACCCGATACAGGAACGACGGCAGGGGTGGTTGTAGTGGAAGCAGGAGCGGCGGCGGCGGGGTTGGTAGGAGCGGGGACGACTGCGACTGGAACGGTCGTGACGACTGGGACCACGGTCGGTTCGGAAATGATGGTCGCGACCGCTGGAGTGGCAGTGACGGCGGCGGTCGGAACGGCGGCAGATGCATCGCCACTCATCGTAAGTAGAAATACGGGAGCAGCGGGGGTTGCCGACCCAGTTGGGAAGCTGACACAGAATCCAGTGTTCTTGCTGCTGCCGCTGACGATGTTGCCGTTCCAAGAGGCGGGCGTGGCCGTGTATAGCAAAGGGTTCGTGGCATCTTGCGTATAGGTTCCGCTCCAGGACGAAGCGAGGGTGGTCGACGCAGGAAGCGTGATGGCAAGCGACCACGCCGTTGAAGCGATCGGTGCCGGGTTGACGAGTTGAAGGTGGGCGCAGAAGCCTGCGTCCCAGATCTTGAGCGTGAAGTCGACAGATCCGGTCCAAGTGCCTTGACCGGTCGATACTGGGGATTGGCGAGACATGAGAAGGTTCAGACTGTCAGTGATGTCGACTTTCGAGTGCGCGAACGCATGCAGGCGAGGGGAAGAAAGAGAGAGATTCCAAGCCTTAGAAACAAACAGGCATGTCGAGTTCGCGATGATACGCGGTGGCCGTCGATGAACATATGTGGGGAGCGACAAGGGTCTGAAAACGGTTTGGCTCACCTTCCTGTGCGAAGTTCTGCTGCAGGACGACGCCCTGTCGATACACCCTAGATTCCCATGTGCCGAGCGCCGAGTTGGGTTGAGCAAAAAAGCGTTCGAGAAGAAGCCTCGATGTAGGTGCCGATTGCACGACACTCGAGATCCCTAGCGTACACGCTAGGATTAGATAGCCAAGTGACATCCCGGTTGCGAAAGGTGAGAGAACAAAGTAGAAGGTGGACAGAAAAGGGCTTCACTGTTCCGTACTAGGACCAGAGATCTAGAGGCAAATAGAGGAAAATGCAGGGACCAAGAGGAGCTGTGAGATCCGAAAAGCAGCGGCACGAAAGCAATGGCGTCGGCTTTTATTCAGGCGAACAGGCGCCAGACGGGTCCGTCGCTTTTCCTCTTGGCGATGCAGCAGTCGATGCTGACGATTCGTGAGGATACATCCGAGGAGCGGTGGCGGAGCGCGTTCGGATCAGCGGCGCGTACGTATAATGCTGACGGGACTGGGCGCGGGAAGCAGTCGAACGAGAGAATCGCCCAAGGTTTCAAGGATGATCCTTACTATTTTGGGCAACAGAGTTAGCTTACGGAGGGGGGGGGGTGACAGTATCGATGGACTTACTATAGATGAGGGAGGGGAGGGGGATAAGGGAGGAGCTGCTGATGAGAGCAATCCAATGATGAGGATGAGGGGTGCTGCTGGAGTAAGCTGGAGAGAGGACGCAAGCAAAGCAAAACGCGACCATCTCGACTCGACAGCCGTTTGCGCACGCCACATTTGTCGTCAGTCATGCTATACATGTAGGATGCGCGAAGCTTTGTTTGACGTCGAAGGTTTCCAAAGAAATTTGGGAAAGCATCTGTTGACGCCGTTCGTGGCCAGAGTAGCCTCGGGACAGTTGGTGCTTAGCCCTCTATCGAGATCACCCAGATCAAATGTCGGATGAGAAAGGTATTCCTGCCGAGCAAGGCGGCTGACAGGGTCTCGTGGTTGCGCTTGGACAAGTTTGCTTCGGCCTTGTTTTGTGTCAAGAACCCGTCCCGTCTGCATACCGAGCGCGCTTGCTTGCTGGTATGATTTTCACTTTCCTCGGTGATTGTGGACACATTGCTGATCCTCACGGACCTCACCTAGCGCGCGTTCGTGGAGAACGTGACCGCCGCACAACGCGATCACAAGGCGTTCTGGCACACGCTGTCATCTGAGTTGACAGACTGGCTGGCCGGCACCATCGAGAGTAATTAGTTGTTGAGTTGTTGTCAACATTAACTTGGAAGTTCTGATACTAACACATTACAGGGAAATACAGAGCATGCTCAGGAACGACCAACTTGCCTGCACAGCAATAAGCGAACCCCGCTCCTCCTCTGGCAAGGCGTCAGGCTCGCGCAACGCCGTTGTTGAGGACAGCAATCGGACGCGCGGACGCGGAAGACTATGACCCCGAGCACGGGGACGACGACCCCATCGGCCAGGAAGATTACGGCCTCGGCAACGACCTTGGCAGCGCGGGGGATTCGTCGCCAGACCAATGACCACTTTCGCAGGGCCGAAAGCAGGGACGAAGGCAGACCGCTTCGGGATCCCTGATGTTCACCTCTCTCTTCACGTCCCTGCACACCATGTTTATACATATGTTATTGAATGCTGTACGCGCCATCCGGCAGCCCTGAATATACAGTACCCGCATTGAACGCTGGGCCAACGATGCGATCAGGTAAAAAAGCCTTCGACGGCACGGAGCTCCCTTGCCAGCTCTTCCGCGGAGGCACCGGTCTTCGAGAGACCGAAGTCAATGACCCGCACGCTGTTGGATGCGCGGTCGTACAGGAGTTATCGACGCGGACGTCGCCGTGGAGAACGCCTTGCGCATGGACCTTGGCCAGCGCAGCCCCGGCCAGGGAAATGATGGTTCCGCGGTCTACCGAGTCACACACGTTCTTGAGCGGCTCCCCGGCGTGACCCATGCGAAGAACGTGGAGCATGTTCCACACACGGCAGCAACCATGTAAAGTGGGGACCGCGGACCCATGCAGAGGCTCCAGAGTTCTGTAAATGGAGACTTCGTTCTCCATTTGCGAGGCCAGATCGTGATGCTGGCTGGCATCCACGCATTTGAACAGATTCGGAACGCCGCGGAAGGAGCCTTCAGCAATGGTTGCATTGCTCCGAGCAATCGTCTCATTGAAATGAATATCGTTCGGGCCGATATCTTCCATCTTGTACCTATTGAATGACTGTTACCAGTTGTGGTAGAAGAGGAGAATGCAAGAATTGAACTTGCCGACTGCCTGCACTGACTGCCGAGCGGCAAGGTACAGGGCACGGGCATTGCAATGCTGGTGATGTCCCGGCCGAGGAGCCTCTGCTCGCAGGCCTGGGCGAGGCCGTCGGTGACGCGTAGAACCAGCGCTTGTCCACCAACTGTAGCAGGGTAAGATAACCCACCAATAGCTTGGAGTCGTTGAACGCAAACGGTCCGGCCACGCGCAATAGCCCAGAATGGTCTCCAGCCCGTCCAAAAAACCATGTTCTGTCAAAAGTGGTGAGGACACCATAACGGTGATCGTTGAACGACATGTATCCATAGAGTTGCGACTGACGTTTTGACAGTGGCGCGAGGTCAACGATGGTTGCGCAGGATGTTGTACCGGTACTAGAATGGGAGATGCTTATCCCGTCCGGTCCCAAAGCACGAACTGGCCGTTGTTCTCGGAAGATAATTGACAACTGCATCCAAAACAGGTTGAACTCCGATGTTCTTGAAGGAAGCTCCGCAGAACACGGGAATACCCTTTCCACTCAACGTAACTCGACGGAGCGCAGCGTGCAGCTCGACGGCGGGCATACGAAGATGGTCTCCATCGCAGTCCAAAAAGATATCAACGATCCTTTCGTCAAGGTCGGAAAGGTAGTCGACGAGTTTCTCACGGGCGGCGAGAACTTCCTCGTAGAGCCTCTCCCCTTGCGATCCTCCTCCCTCGGCTGTCATCGGTCGACGAGTTACGACACTGCCGGTTTTCTCCTGATGCCAATCTAAGGACTCCATCGTGACCAGATCCACGACGCCATCGAACCCGGGTCCACCGCTGCCAGGTCCACTGTCCCATGTTCAGCATCAAATGACGTCGATAAACCGTGGTTCATAGCTTCCATCGATGTCAATGGGGCTCTCTATCTAGGTCCTCTCTCTGGGACGTTTCCGGTTCCCATGTCCAGGCACACTCGGTCATTTTAACTACCGGTACCCCGCTCGCACGTGTACCGGTGGTAACCACGTTCCTTCCGGCTACAAAGTTTTTTAGTCTTGGGATACGGAAGGCTACATCATCGCTGGGCCAGGTAGGGGTCCCCAACCCTTGCAGTAAAATTAACGGCACCTCTCACACAGTGTCACACTCGACGGTCTCTCCCCTCACACTTCAGCCTCGCTCTGTCGGTCCCCGTCCGCTGTCTCTCTCGCTCTCTCTCTCTTCTCTCTTTTCGCCATCCGCTTGCTCCGCTTTTCACGGAATCCAACCTCCTCGTTCCATCGTCTCCTGCTGCAAATCCCTTTGCCATAGTAGTTGGTGGTGCCCTTCCCAGTTTCCCTGTTTCCTTGCGTGCCCCGACAAGTCAGGTTCCCTCTTCCCGTTGCCCGCCCCTCCAACCCTTGATCGCTATTTTGCATATCCCTTCGGTGTGCGTCCTTTTTCTTTTTCCCTTCCCTTCCTGGTCCCCTTCCCCGCCAGCAGCCTCGTGTCCACCTGCCACCTTGCACGCCGGGCCCTGTTCGTCTTTCCGACCTCTTCGACGTACACTGCCTTTTTAGTCGCCTAGCAGCTTCGGAAGCCTAGCAATGTCCACTTGGCCCTGAAACATTCCGTCAATACCTCCACCTCCCATCCCCGACGTCCTTGGCCTTCCTCCCTTGCAACATCCCCATGCCATCACAACGAACAAGCTGTCATGGCCGGTCATCAGGCGCGCTTCGATTCATCCTGCTCCTCGTGCTAGCGTCGATCGCTTGCATGGGCATTCCCGCAGTGTCCGCTGCCGCGCTCGCCTCAGCCAATGCAACGCACTACTGCGATAGCCTCAAGGTCAGGTGCGCAGCCGAGGCCGCACTCGCCCACAACGGCACTTGCACAAGCAACTATGTGTACGCCTGTCACGAACCGGCCACAAAGTCAAAGGATGACTGGTGCTTCAAGTGCAACTGCGGCACGAAGACGCTCCTGTCGTCCATGAGGTGTGCGAGCGTGCCATCCGCCATGCTGGGAGGAAGGAACAGCACCACGCCGACCACCACCAACGCAGCCCCTTCTCCGAAAAGGACGCCCAAGGTCAAACCCCACGACACCTCCGGAACGGGGACCATCGCGCCGCAACCCGCCGAACCTCAGACCATCAAGGGAACGGTGGACGACCCTCCTTCGGACGAAAAGGTCAGACTCATTGGAGGCGGAGTCGGCGGGACCATCGGCGGGGTCGTGCTGGTGGCGGCCGTCGGCGGTTTCCTCGTGGCACGCAAGCGGAGAGCTCGGTTCGGCAAACCTTACGCTCCCGCCAAGAAGGTGGTCGAGGGACCCGTCGATGAGTTCAACGCAGACACGTACAAGCGGTCGTCGGGTTCGTCGCGACCCAGCATGGCCTCGGTGACGGAGACGGACAGGGGACCGACGGAGGTTGTCGACATGGAGCCGGAACAGACCTTTGTTTCGTCGTCCATGCCAGCTCTTGCTCTCCTTGCAAGGTCCGACTCCATGAGTCGGCAAAAGGCTGCAAGTCCAAGCAGCTGGGTTCACTCCCCTCCGCCTCTCATGAAGCAGATTGGGTCGAATCCCTTTGCCCGCGTGCCGTCACCTACGAATCCATTCGACCCCCCGGGGTCGTCGAGGAGCGCCTCCCCATTTGGACCGAGTCCATCAATACCGGCATCGGTGGCAGACGTGTCGCAGCCGGATACGTCGGACGAGTCCAATGAGCTATATCTGCAGCACCTGCGGGAGCGCGAGGAGATGCGGCAGCACTGGCAGCAACGATCTTCCTCTCCATCACCACCGCCAGCGGAGGAACGACCAGCAACCCCGCAACACGTCGTTTCCCCTCGACTCGCCTTTTCGCCGGCCCCTCTCCACCCGTCGCCGCTCCGCACCTCCTCGACCGTCTCGATCGCCACCACGGAATCCAACGATTCGTCCCGTTCCCTCAATGCCCACGTAGCGCTCTCCGGGCACTTTCCCCAGGTGGCCGACGAGCTGTCGATCCAGCCCGGCGATCGCGTCGTCGTCTGGAGGGTGTGGGAGGATGGATGGTGTCAAGGCACCCTTCTCAGGACTGCGGGTGCCGCCGTCGACGAAGCGTATCCCCGAGAAGGCGTATTCCCGGTCCGATGCGTTCGTTGCTCCGACGATGTGGGGGATGTCGGGACCTTGTGCGGGTGGGAGGGCCCACGGCACGACAGTCTCGGACGGTGATCCGAATCCATCTGTTCAATTCCTCTTGCATTCCCTTCCAGCTGGAGCACTCAACTTGCATCTGTTTCCCGCCTTCGGACTCCTTTCATGAACCACACTGTCACTTTCATCTGGCAGCCCCAATACCCCCTTTCTCGCGTATCCTCTTCCAGCAACACCACATCTCCCTTCATCATACACATCTTTTTTCTTACCTCTTCTTAATTTCTTTCACGGCCTTTTTCTTTCTTTTTTCTCATGTATCCTATTCATCACTGTTTACATAAGTTGTGTAAATAACGGGGGTGGCCTCATCAACCCTGAGCTCAGGACGCCTTTGTGAACAAAAGACTGGCGTTCGTGCCGCCAAACCCGAAACTGTTCGTCAGGGCGCCCCGAACGCCCTTTCTCCCGCTGGCAGCCTTCATATCCCGCGCGACCAGCGGCACGTAGTCGAGGTCAAACTCGGGATCCAAATCGTGAAGGTTCACAGTAGGTGGGAGAAGATTCTATCGCATAGTAAGAAACGGGTGAGAAATCGGGGGGCTTTCGGGCTTTTTCTGCGATGCGAAACGTAGCCGGGATAGACTTACGGTGTGGACGGCCAATACGGCAAAGATGGCTTCGACGGCCCCGGCGGCCCCGAGGAGGTGACCGATGGCACCCTTGGTCGAGGACACGGCAAGGGAGTCTGTGGCATGTTTTCCAAAAACAGCTTTGATGGCCCTCGTTTCCGCGAGATCACCTGAAAAGTCGATCAGCAACCAAGCTGAGGAAAGGACACTATCGGACCGCCGGATTCCCTCTCACTCGAACTCACCAAGGCCGGTGCTCGTGGCATGAGCGTTCACATAGTCGACCTCCTCCGGTCGGATCCCCGCAACCTCTATGCACCTCCGCATGGCCCTGGCGGCTCCCCGTCCATCCTCTGGCGGTGCCGTGATGTGATGCGCGTCGGCAGACAGTCCGTAGCCCTTTATCTCGGCGTATATCCTGGCGCCCCGCCGGATTGCATGCTCGCGTTCCTCGAGGACCATGGCGCCTGCTCCCTCGCCTATCACGAATCCGTCGCGAGCTCGATCAAAGGGCCGGGAGGCCTTCTCCGGAGATTCGTTGTAGGCGGTGCTCAAAGCTCGTGCTCTGTGGGAAAACAGCACGCAGGACCGATCAGATGGTTTGATCGGAGTACTTGAATTAGGGACTTGAAGGGGATTCTTACTTTGAAAACCCGGCCATGGCGAGAGGTGATACGCTGGCTTCTGCCCCGCCAGCGACCATGACGTCTGCGTCCCCGAAAACGATGAAGCGCATGGCGTCGCCGATCGAATGCGCTCCGGTCGTGCACGCTGTCGAGACGGCATGATTTGGACCCTATTGGGGATGTCGCAAGACGTTGGTCCAGAAGCATACGATGACGGAGAGTCAAAAGACATCAGTGTCTGTGACAGTACCTGCAGGCCGTGTTTCATGCTGATATGGCCTGCCGCCAAGTTGACGAGAATCTTTGGCACGAAATATGGGGAGACCCTCCGAAGGCCCTGGTCGACGGACCCAGCCACCGGTCAGACACAGAACTCCAACGAGAAGGCAAACAAGCTACCCGATGCAAGTACCGTGTCGTTGAAGGAGGCAGCCGTAGCTTCGATCTCATCTATGCAGCCTATTCCTGATCCAAAGCACACGCCCTATGGGATCAAGGAAACGCATACGAGATCGGTCCACATGTCCACTGGGTCCCAGACGGCTCACAAGCAAGTCGCCATTCCAAACTGACTGACCGTTCGCTCTCGGTCTTCGTCAGAGCTGGGACGCCAGTCGGCGTCGTCGAGAGCCTGCTGAGCGACGCTGAGGGCGTAATGCATGAACGGAGCCATGTTCCGGGCTTCCTATCGCTTCCCCGAGACGAAGGAGAGACGAAGGTGAGTTCGTACTCCCAAGGATCTCCCCTCCCGGCGGCTCCTCTTCTTCCAACGGACGCTCACCCCTTTCCGGACCCAGTCCTCGACGCGAAACGGTGCTGGTCCTGACGTGGGGACGAGAGCCGCGACCTGGGACGGGATGGCATCATAGTTCCTGCCGCTTTCGGGATGCACTCGGCCCTTGAGGGAGACGACGCCGGACTTTCCTGCCGTCAGACGCGACCAGGTGGGGTGAACGCCGGTGCCGAGCGGAGTGACGAGTCCGAGGCCGGTGACGACCACACGCCTGGAGAAGGCAGACATGCACGATTACAAAAACAAGAAAAGGACTGCTGTTTGGATCGGCCAAACGAAGCAGCACTAGAGAGATTGTATGGGTTCGTGTTGAAAGAGTGGTGGGCTTTTGCAAGAGTCTTGATACTCGCGAGTGTATGGGGAGGTGAGTGATGATGACTCAGGGTTCATTTCGAGGAATGAAGCAGCAGCAGCAGCTCAGCAAGCCTTCTCGCCATCTTCGACCGTATACGTCCATGCAGTCAAGCCTTCAGGGCACCAGCGTTGCAACGGATCATTGCGACGAGCCGCTTCCAAAGTCTAGAGTCTATCTAGGCAGAGCTTGAATTACCTCCTTTTTGGTCTGCGTATTGCGCCAGCTACTTCGTGCTGGGCAGAAGGTTGACCTGGAGGAATTACCCTCAGCGGTCATGCCAACCAAGGGAAAACTACTCTCACCGCCAGCGCACAATGCCGAAGAGGACTCCTCCCGGCCTACGCTGGATTTTCTTGGAAAAATGGTGGGTAAATTCCGGGGCATCTTACTGGCGGTCTAGCTGCGTTAACACTACATTTGAACTCCCTCGGTAGCACTCGAGCACCGACCTACTCCAGGAGGATGGTCAGCCACGGTCGCCAGGTGACCCGTCGCTCTGCATCCCCAGCACTCATACGCCGCGTGCAGGCTGACCCCTCTACCGTTGCAAGGCAGCACATCGCGTTCCAAGCACACCCCACCAGCGAATCGACGGCGACATACGGGGGCTCCTTCACCGCTCGTCTCCCGCAAGGCGTCCGATGCTAAAGTTTCAGATGTTTCGTCGCCGGTCACACCTACGAGTCCCTTGAGCCCTCCTGCTGTGAGAAAGCGGCGAAAAACGGGTGATGCGATCGCAGGTTCCTCAGATGTCGAAGCCCTTTCAGGTGCGTGCTGGAAGCTGTTCTCAATCACCGGCGAAACTAAAAAGAGAGTTCATTTCCTCAGCAATCGAAACCCCGAGCATTCCGTATCTCCCTATGCATCGCATGTTCCGGTCTCGCTCGATTACCGACTTTCGCGCCGAGTCCCTCGCCCGCTCAACTTCAGCTCAATCTGCACTCACTTCAGACACGAATAACTCCAGCTGCACATCTCTGGAGTCTTCTCATTCCGATATCAAATCCTCGTTCAGCCTTGACGCGCTACCGAAAGCGCTCGGTGCAACGGGTTCCTCCTCGTCGTGCATCCTCTACACGGATAACGACGCAGCCCGCGTCCGACTGCAGAGACTAGAAATTGCGAGTGCGGACACTAGCTCACCATTATTGAACGCACGATCGTTCCTCATCGATGTTTCGGGCTCTCGCGTCCTCGAGCCATCGGACGTTGTCACTTGGAATGCTGTCCAACATGAACCGACCGAGGCGGCAAAGTTCGACTCACCCGCCGGAAGCAAAGTCAACATCGCTCCCCCAGAGGCCGAAGACTCGGATAAACCGGGTCCTGCACCTGTAACGAGATTTCCGCCGCTCTTGGAGCGACGACCGACCGCCCAGTGGCAGACTGCATCAGCCGCGCCAGCACCGGCGCCCGTTTCCTACCCTCGCACTTATGACTCCATGGGATCCATGTGGGATTACTTTCGGGGAGAACTTTTTGGTTCCGACTTCGACGAGATTCCGGATGTCAAAAAGGAACGTATCCAAAATTTTCTCTCGGTACCTTACGAACTGGAGAAGGTAAAGAAGGCACACGAACACGTCTGCAGAGCATGCACCTGATATAAATATATTGCCGCATCGCAGTTCATGCTTTTCGGATGCGTTATATGCTTCGATTCATTTTTGCACATTTTCACAATTTTGCCCTTACGCCTTATGATTGCAGTATGCACTCTACTCAAAGGACTATTCACTAGGTAAGCCGTTGACTCACGTCGTCATCTGCTTATTATCTGACTGTCTGACGTATCTTATGCAGCCGAACGCACCTCAATTCGTCGCAAAAATGCGATCTCATGCGAGGCGCGCTCATCGTAATTACTTGCTACATGCTTCAACGATACGACGCATCGAGAATCTACCATTCCGTTCGCGGTCAAGCGCTCATCAAACTCTATGTTATCTTCAATTCGTTGGAGGTGCGCACGTGTTGCTAGGAAGGTGTAGCACGCCAATTATTTAAACAGTTATCATAGATTTGCGACAAGCTTTGCAGTGCATTTGGACACGATATCTTGGATTCCCTTTTCTCAAAAGCGACAGTTTCGTATTCGCTTCAGAATCCGCAACACACACATCGCAACTTGGGCCGAGTCAAGCACTTTCTCGTCGCTCTGTGCTACGTCTTTACCCACAGCATCGTCTTGTTTTACCAAGTCATGACACTCAACGTGGCCGTAAACTCCTACAACAACGCCCTCCTGACATTGCTAATGAGCAATCAGTTCGTGGAAATCAAGGGAAGCGTGTTCAAGCGCTTTGAGCGCGAGAACCTCTTCCAGCTCAGCTGCGCTGGTGAGGGCCTGGAGAGGTGCGGCTTGATATGCTTTGGTACTAAATGTTGCCACGATCTTAGATATCGTGGAGCGATTTCAATTAGCTGTGTTCCTTTGCATCATCACCTTGCGCAACTTGATCGAACTCACGGGAGGCCTCAGCAACTCGGATTCGGCAATCTCGTACTTCTATACTCTTTCGGCCTCCATGTTTGCTCCGTCGACCTTTCTCACCGCCGACATTCCAACTGCATCATCGCTATTGACGATGCTGCGTAGCCTGCTCGCGACGCCAGCATACAAACTGTTTGAGACCCTCGCTACACCCGTCATCGTGGTGTTTGGAACCGAGATCCTCGTTGACTGGCTGAAGCACGCGTTCATCTCAAAGTTCAACCAGATCAAACCCGCCGTTTACGGGCGCTTCAAAGATTCCTTATGTCGGGATCTCGTCGGGGCGCGGATACCACTACCGTCCCAATCCACGACGGATCCCATTGCACCCCTCAAGCGTGCGCACGTTTTCGTGGATCAGTCTCCCGCCGTCGCCAGACGCATCGGATTTGTATCCATCCCGCTCTCGTGTCTAGTGATCCGTGTGACGGTGCAGACGATGCACATGCTCTTCTTTCTACGCACTTCCCCGCTCGACCCAGAAGCCGCCGGTCCGACCTTGGCAAGCAGAAAGGAGACGGCATTTTTGATCGTGGAACACTGCTTGGATACCTGGCGGACCTCGATTCCAGCAGACTGGGCTACGGCTCCATGGCAAGAGACTGCTTCCATTCTCAGAGACGCGGGCTTGAAGGTTGGTCGTATCTTCATCAAGGAATGCCCCTGGAACGCCATCCGCGACTGGGCCGTCGAGGTCGGGGCTTGGGTCTTGGTGGGCATGGCAGTTTACCTCAGGTACGTGTTTTCAGTCGAATGTGTCACAACTGGACCCCGTTGTTTTTACCCACTTGTTTCTAACTTACCACCATTTCACCAGTCTGCTCGTCTTGAAACTCATCGTGGGCATGTCCATGCACCGAGCCGCACGGCAACGCTGTCAGGACATGGACGCGAGCGAAAACTCGGCCTCAGCGCAGCACACATCAGGCACTGCCACCCCTCAGGACCTCCGACGCAAGAACAACGGGAGTACCCTCTTCCATCCTCCGCCCCCATCCACCTTCGCGTCGCGCCGCCCGTCCGTGGCCGGCAGCGGCGTGCTGCCGTTCGAGACCGTATCGATACCCCCACCACCTGTCGTGCCCAAGGCGGATCCCAAACTCGACGGAGTGGATCGCTTTACCATGGTCAAAAGTCGGATAGTGTAGCGGGCATCGAAGCACATATCTGATTCTGCTAGTCATACACGGATCTAGTATAGCATCTCGTACCACCCTCTTGCCATTGCTTGTCTGTCAGTGATGGAAAGACGAAAACTCTTTCGCCGGAGTAACGGCTGTCCCTAAGTCAAATCTGAGGGCAACAAGGTGCGTGGGACACAGTCATGATCTGATTCTGGGTTTAGGTCGCAACATCTTAAATCACTTGGCGCTGGACCGGCCTCCGTCCCCTCCCCGCGCGCGAGGTTGATGCTGACGTCCCGCCGCGTCCCGCCGACCCGTGTGGGGCTGCTCAACGGGGGGCACACGAGCAGCAGCCGGAGGCACGCGGTGGCCTCCTCGCCTGCGGGTACGTCCGGCCCCCGCGGCGTTGTTACCGTTACCTTCCCCTTCAGGTGCAGCGGCAGGAGCGGGAGCTTCCCCCCGATGCGGTGCACCGTCGGTAGATGCATCGACTCCCGTCGCCACTGCCGTGCTCCGCGAACCCCGCCGTCGACGCCCTCCTCCTCCGCCGTTGACGTTCGCGACCACCTCCCCATCGGCCCTACCGCTAGCGGAGGCGCTCGCAGAGCCTCGACGTGCGCCTCCTCGCCTCCCGTTCTCGCGACGATCCGGCCCGGAGGTGACGGCGGCACGTGTCGCCGTGCGATTGGTGTCGCCTGTCTCGTTCGAAAAGGAACATTGGACGTTTGTCGTTTTGTTGAGGTCTTCCAACGCCACGCGAGCGAGCGCAGCCGTCGAGAAATGAGCCAGCGTCCCGGCGGGAGACGACTGTTTGTAATGACCCGAGAGCTTCTTAGCATGTGTTGCTATAATACGTACTCCAGTTCATCGCAACATACGTACCTCGAGTTCCTTGAACCCGTCAAAGCCAAGACACAAATCGCTCAGGAGAGCCTCGGCGCCGTTCCACCCAACGTTCAAGGAAATGGTCTTGCTTGCAGAGCCGACAGGCGGTGGAGCGGGAAGCAGCATCTCGCTGCTTCGGGCGTAGTCGACGCGGGCGGCAGGGAACCGCTCGGTCAGCTTTGGGATGGCGAAGGCGGCTGTCGCGGGGTCCGGGAATACCACAAAGCAATAGGCACGCTTGAGTACCAGCCTCTCGGCATCCAGAGTTGACGTTAGGAACGTTTTCAGAGCGCTGGCCGATGGGGGAGGGTTGGTGATGTGAAGGATGGCTTTCTGACTGTTTCGGCCAGCTGCCGCAGGAGCGTCGCTGGACGTGGGCACAGTGTTCCGTTGGTTGCCAGCAAAAGCTTGGAACGACCGCTCGTCCTCTTCGGCTGTCATGATTCGGGGGACCGGTCCATCGACGCTGTGGATGCTTTCGGCGCTACCATGGGCACTGCCGTTCAGTTGGCTCTTGCGGCGGGGTCGGCCATCTCCCGCGTCGGCGACAACCCCGCCACAGCCGAACGTGCCGTCGCCTCGCTTGGAGTATTCAAGTTCCAGATTGGTCGTGGCGGTCAGATCCCTCAGGGCCGCGGTGGCATCTTCGACGCTTTTAAACTGCGCAAGCGCGTAGCGTTCGCCGGATGACTTCATGACGGATTTGAAACTCACGAATCCGACGTACGATGATAAGATCCGTTTCACCTGCCCTTCGGTCAGACTAGTATTGAACGAGACGTACAGAACGGCAGACGGACTGATATTGGCGTTAGGAACACGCGAGATGAACGCTCGTCTCACCAGAGACGTCTCGGAGCTCAATGAGCGCAGAAGTTCGGCGTGCGCTCGCTCTGCGGCTTGAGGTGTGTCGTATACCCCAACTAAAGCCCCGTCCTCGTCGCTTATCATTCCGCGAAATCCGCTATAGATAGAAAAGAGTTCCTTTGCGTTAGCACCGTAAGGTGGAGTGTGCACTTTCACTCCCGGAAGTCCGTTGGGATCGTCGTCCACGTCTGCACGCTTGGCACCATTGCCGGAGTCCCGACGTCCGTTCTTGGAGTAGTTGACAACCAGATTTGTGGACCGACGCAGGTACTCGAGGGCGCGGCTAGCGAGTTGACGGTTAGCGAAGTGGACAATGCAGTGCTGAGGAGCGAAAACGAGCTCCTCGCAACCTGGCAGATGGTTGAAGAGAGCGGTGGCATCGTCCTGTTGCAGGAAAGATTCGAGACGGACAAACAGCGAGGCTACTTGTGGTTCGAGAAGAAACTGTGAGGGATCGGAAGGTCGATCCCGAGCAAGCACGGCGGCCATGGTGGTATTGGCGGTAATGCGGTTGATAGCTGCCTGTGCGCTGGCCGTATCATAGAAGTCAACGTAACACCTCCGCCCCACTTGGAAAGAGATGCGGACGAATCCCTTGAATCGCGTCATCATTCCGAGAAGGTCTTTTGCAACGGAGATGTCAGCACCTTTGGGAATGCCCGTGATCAGGATCGTCCGAGGGCCACCACGAGTCGAGCCGTTCCGCCTTGGAGGCTCTTGCCCGTTGCCTCGGTCATCAGCAGCATCGCGTGCGTTCAGGAAGTTTGCGTTGAGATTTGTGGTAGAATTCAAGTCATCGAGAGCTTTCCATGCAAGGAGAGCGTCCGAAAACGTGGCTTTGCGACCATTGAGATCCTCGAAGCCTTCGTATGCTTCCAGTAAGTTTTCCACGTCGTCCTGTTCCAAGAACTTTGGCGCGGAGATGACGAGCTCCCTGCTGGGTTCCGCCAGTTGAGAGAATCTGCCATTGCTGGAGCGTTGATCAGTCGGAGAGTCGCGCGCGAGCTCCGTGCGCGCGTTCTGAGCTCGTATGCGCAGCGAGTCGTTGATAGTCTGGATTCCCTCCTGAGCTGCCTCCGGCGTTGCGAAAACTGCAAAAAGATTTCCAGGAGCGAAATGAATGGTCTTGATGGTGGGTATGGCGTCGAGGAGAGTTTCTCGGAGCGATAGGTGGTCGTGATCCCGTGGAAGAGGCACGTATATGGTTCGAAGGGGAGGGTTTTCGAGATCGCCAGTGAGAGTTGTAGCGAGCGACATTTCGGAGATCGTCAGAAACAGATACGATACGCGGTGGTAACGAGAGCGTTGAGGACTGCTGGCGCGGCGTGGGCGTTAGGAAAGGTTTAGGGAGTCAGGAAAAGATTGCCCAGCAAAGTGATCACGGGAGGCCAAAACGAAAACAGAAGGGCGTCAGAGCGCGGGGCACAAGACGGTTCAAAAAGATGCAGCAGATCAAGGAAGCAGGGGTTGAGAGGAAACGTAGCAGAAGCTCACAGGGGAACTTGCCAAGAGGCTCGCGGGTCTGGGACGGGGTCAGGGTGGGTAGGTGGGAAGTGGTAGGTGGTGGGGATGGAGGTCGGTCACAGCTCTGTGTGCCAAAGCGAAACGAAGTGACGACGGAGACCGAGTGCTGTCCAAAAGCCAAACAACTCGCCTGCAGGGCTGCAGGGACCGCAGGGATCCAATATCTAAACACTTTCAGCAAACCTCCCTCCAGGACATTCCAGAACGGCAGTCCATTTGTATTGTCCATATTGCTTAATAGCGACGCTTAACGTCCGGTGGGTCCAGCCTCCCGCGTCTTCCAATAATTTGCGCCATAGCTAACCGTGATCTCCTCGCCAGGGAAAATCGGTCGGGTCGCGATGTAGAGGATCCTCCACTCGTTACGCCACGGAACATAAACTGAATCGCAGTTGGGGTCGTCGTCATGGTTCACGAACCGCGCAATATTGCCGAGAAACTGTGCGTCCGTCCCCAGAATCAAGGGACTGCCCGCCTTGTCCACTATCCCACTGCTATAGTAGTGCCATTCGTAGGACGTCGATCGAGATGTGTTTGTCTGTCGAACAGAAGAAGAAGTGTCGGTCGATAGCAAGCTGGCAAGGGGTCGCAGGTTGAGTGTCAGGTCTTACCAGTTGGCCGCTGTATTCGAAAAGATGATCATAGTGTGGGATGTAGTGGTCGGCAAATACTCCATACTGCTTCTCGTCGCCGGCCCACTTCACATAAAACCGTTTGTCGTCCAAAACGCGTCCAGGCAACTTGTCGAGCAACGGACCGAACACCCGAGCGTAATTTGCGTAAAGATCTGCATTGTCGACGTATTGCTGATCCTTCGTCACGTCGTGTGCTTCGATGTAAGGTTTCAGGCTTTCCGGGACCTCCATACGCGGGAGGGTGACGATGCCGAAATGAGCGTCCAAGTCCCGTGGAAAGTACCGTCGCGATTTCCATGCATCGTCGACGGCCGCAACCGCTGTCGGGACGTCGGGCGCAATCTTGGAGGAGATGGCGGTGGACGTAGAAAAGACGTTGGATAGGATTTGACTACCAACGAGAACTCCAACGATGAAGGTAGCGGAGAGAGCCATGTAATTCCTGGCTGAAGGAAGGCTGAGAGAGGCTATTTCGGGTTTCGTGGAGGGTCGCATGCCAGCTTGTTTGAAAGGAACGAATGGAGATGTAATGTGCCAAAGTTATGAAAATTGTGCGCTACTGAACCAGGTCTCAACAGCAGCAGATCAGACGCAGTGCGTTAAAGTACTACTACTAGTATGCACAGCTGGCAGCCATTGCTATTTTTGGAAGTTAACCGTCGTATATTAGCGCCACTCACGTTTCAAGAGGTTTTGGAGTTGAACTGTCCAAAACCGTTCGTCAGCGAGAAAGTCGGTTTCCGCCGCAACGAGGCGCAACGACCGACCACCTGCTGGCCGCTGGCCGTCGATTCATCCCGAAGCCACATGGTGAAGTGGTAAACATAGTCAGGATTCTTTCCATCATATAGCGCTACCCTTCACGGTCGTCCGCCATCTGTTCTCTGCTATCTGACAAAAAAACAAGTATCTTTCCTCGCTCCCTGTAAACTTTCCTCGGTCGCTCCCTGTACCTTGCTTGACCTTGCCGCTCTGTACATTTTCCCCTCCTTCCCTCCTTCAAGAATGGCACCAGTCCGTGCCCTTGCGCTGCTCCTCCTTCTGTCGTCCGCCTCCGCGCTCAACATTAACCCACGTCAAGCCAACGGCACCGCAGTAAGCACAACAGCAGCACCCGCCGTTACCACCACACCACCAGTCGTAATCACCACAGCAATTGTTTCCACCACTACTGCCGCTGCAGTCACCACCGCGCCAGTTGTTTCCACCACTACGTCGAAGGCAATTTCTTCCAGCGACGCTATCGAATCTTCTACCGCTACCAAAACGAAATCCAAGGCAGCGGACAGCACATCCTCCACAGCGGGACCCACCACCACCACCGGCACTGATGCCAGCAACGAGGCAGTCAACAGCAATGCCTCGACCATAACGTCAACTTCTTCCTCTTCCAGTGAGGTGTCCAAGTCCGCGATCATCGGTCTGGCCGCCGCCGGAGCCGCGGTCCTCGTCGCCGCCATCGGCATCTTCCTCTTCCGAAAGCTCGGTGTCCCAAGCTCCGAGAAGTTCAAGCAGCGCATGTCGGACGTCGGCGGAAGCCACTTTCTCCGCCAGTCCACGCAGCCCGGCGCAGGCGCCGGTTCCGCTGCATTAGAGCGCGGCGACGTCTCGGGAGACATGATCGAGCACCCCGTCCTCGTGAGACCCAGGCCTACAGTCTCCAAGCCACGACCCACGTCTCAGGCATCCTCCAACCACAGTAGCAGCAGCAACAGTCGTCCCCTTCCCTCCCCCCGTCCAACGTCCTTCATCGCCGAGGAATACTACCCGACTTCCTTGACCCGTCACCACGGATCCCTTCCCCGTCTCGCGGGTGTCGTGCAACAACCTTCCATGACGCCTCCCACTCAGCCCACCTTCTACGACCCCTACGCGGCTGCCTACTACCACGGACAGTACGAGGCCGCCAACCACTACGCCCAGTACGGAGCTTACACTCAGCCGGCTGTCCCACATCACCAGGCGTACGAGTACCCATCGCACCCATCGCAGTAGACATGTTACTGGATGGTAGGCAGTTGGGGG
>JADGJA010000307.1:0-24504 GCA_027596035.1 Thoreauomyces humboldtii
AGTTGCAAGAAAGGCGGAAAGGAGGGACGACAGCCAGGCAGGACGACGTCGGGAGCGCCAGGTTCGCACGGGACGACCCAGCATACTGTACTGTACTGTACCTGTACAATACATGAACTTCCCTGCGATCTCTCCTCTTCTGCTCGGATGAGCTTTACATCGTAACTGCATTCCAGTCTCAACATATCTCCGCCGTGCAATGATTCCGTGCAATGATTGGCAGGAACGCGCCGGGATATGTTCGACAAGGGAGCGGAAACGCGCGGTCGCTGGTTTCCGTGGAAGGAGCGAGCTGGGACACACGGATTTCATAGTGATGGGTTAGCGTCCGGGGCGCATTGAAGGAACAGGCGTTCTGGATATGTGGAAGGAGCGACATGGGACGCCCGGATCTCGTCGCGACGGCTAGCGTACGGACCGAATTCAAACCACAGGCAACCACGTGGCGGTTGCAGGCATGGAGCGGCTCAAGACGCCAGATATGTACGCCAATGAACTTCGAAACGGGCGCAGTGTATCGTACAGCAGGAGCTCAAGAGCGTAGCCGACTTTCATTCGCGCGACATCCGCTTGGCTTGCAGCGTATGCCAGGCCACTCCTGACCCTTCGATCCTTCGCCGGGTACTAACTCCTTCAACTCGTCTGGTACATATCGCTAAGACTACGAGGTTATCAGCATCCATCAGGATGGAGGTGGTCCAAAGTGCGTTTTGCCGAAACTCGACGCAAAACCGTGGAGATCGTCCGAACACCGGTCGATCTTGAAAGAATCATCCCAAGTCGTATTCCTAAGCGGGAACTGGACTCCTTTTGTCGCACGCATACGTTTTAAAAAAACGTAGTCCAAATCAAATCCTAACATTCGGTTCCGATCAGGGCAATCCAGTTGGTTTCCATCTATGATAAGGCTCTTTGACCGCGGATTTCAAGAGGAGCGGCGCCAGGCAGCTGAAGTGCCGAAATTGCCATGAACTGGCCTTGATTTGATACAGGTCGAGGCCGCTCGCCTTCCGCCAGTCGAGCACACCGACGTGACCGCGGCGGCTGGCGTCGTCCATCGCTTTGCGAGTGTAGCGCAGCTCAAGCCCGCTCGCCTTCCACCAGTCGAGGACACCGACGTGCCCGTCTTCACAGGCGTTGTCCATCGCTTTGTGAGTGTAGCGCAGTTCGAGTCCGCTCGTTTCCCACCAGTCGAGCACACAGTCGGCGTGACGTTGTTTACGTATGCCCCGCCGATGCCGCCAGGTACCGCATTCAAACACTTGTATACGTACACTGTCCGATGGCAAGGAGTTACTGGTCAGCTTGCCGCATCAGGACTCTCGGCATAGGAACAAAACACTCACCCAGCAGGCAAATTCAACATCCCACTCATCCAGCTTGATGGGCACGTATCCCACAGCGTGGGCGTGCGTGGGCGAGGTCGTACCCGACCATGCATCCCTTCTTCTTCGCTGCCGCAACGATGATACTCAGCTCAAAAGCTGTCCTGTCTAGAACTGTATGCCGCTGAAACACACAGCCGCAATCTCATCCCCATGTTTCGCGATAGTCTCCAAGATGTCCTTGGTAAGAGTGCCCAAAGCTTTCAGCTGCAGTGCGACGGGTACATCCAGCGGGACGGCCCCTTGCAGTTGCCAACCCATTTCCGACCGCATCCGATTCTCCCAAGGACGACACCACTGCTGCATATACATCGGCGCGATCGGACTGTTCCGAGCTCTCTTTGTCGCACCTTGCTCCCACTGCAACCAGTACAGATCCACCTTGCCCACTCAGTCATGTTCGAATGCCCGGTCGGGCAACCTCCTCGCCAACGATTCGCTCCACGACGACAAGGCGGCAAACCCGTTCCAAGTTACACAGATGCTTTGAGGGTCGAGAACGAGAGGGAAGCGACATCACCTGCCGCAGATGTCATTGCTTGTTGTGAGCGGTCTCGTTGCCGCGAGCTTGGTTGGAAGCACTGGTCATTGAACGTGATGGGTCAGAGTTATGGATAATGCCAATCAGGAATGAATGACAAAGTCGCTGGGGTATACGCCGCAATGTCCGCTTCGTTGCCGGCACTATCATCTCTTCCTGTGGATTCATCCATCCGCTCGTCTCTCAGAGCGCCTTCTCGTACGCAGGTTTGGCGATGGCTCGCGCACGACAGCGGGCATACGACCATCGAAACACCCCGTAACCGCCTGCCGTCGTCACGCCGGCCACCAGGGCCATTCCTCCGGTGGAGCGAATCATCCCTGCGTTGGCTCCGCCGCGCTGTTGGAGATACGTCACGGTTAGTTTCTGTAGTCTAAGGAAAACAAAGATAGGGAACCAAGATCACAGAACCTTTCGGAATACAGTAAATACAAAAGCTAGATGGAAAGAGGATGATGAACGCGTGTCAGCTGCTGGCGTTGATGCAGAGGTCCCACCCAACCCGAGAGCCTCACCAAAGAGTGCTGACGATGACCCTATGAGAGCAGCCTGGTCCCGGCACCGCTGCTCTTCCCTCGACTCTGCTGGCGGAACGAAAGATTCCATGCTGAAATAAGCACACGTGAGCTGCGTCGAGGAGAGTTCCTAGAATGGCGGCCAAAGTGAAGGCACCGAAATTCGGAAATGTTCGACAAAGGCTCCAGCTGTGCCACGTCGTCGTGTTGGCCGCAAGCCACACAGACCTCCATCACACCTCGCCTAGCACCTACTTGTAGCGCCATCCTCAACTCCCCCACCCATCAACCTCTTCGAACTTCCCCCGTCAGTCTCACCGCTTTTCCACTATACACCGCTCGCCTCCTTCTGTCTGTCCCTTCCCTCGCCTGCAGAAGAAAGCTCGTATCTTCTTACGGGAACGTCAAGCAGTCAAGGCGTCCTCTACCTGTGGGTCTACACGCGCGCGAGAAACCCTGCCGCCGTCTACTCCTTGCCGAACAAACCGAGCCCCCGGACACCTAGCAACCTCGCACCCTTACTTACGAGCACCGCGGGTCTCTCTTCCTCTTTCTTCGCGTTATGACCGTCAAAGACCGCACGGTGGAGTTCCAAGCCGCGGTGGAGTCGATACTCTCCCGGTCCGGTCCAGGCAGCGTCCTGCCCGCCGAACGGCACGGACTTCTGAGTCCCAACGGAGGCAATCACGCTCCACAGACCAAATCCGAGTTCGCGCGTCTTTCGGCCGGCATCGGTCGCGAGATCAACACGACCGTCTCCAAACTCCAGAAGCTCGCTCGTCTCGCGAAACGCAAGACGCTGTTCGACGATCGACCCGTCGAGATCAACGAGCTCATCTACATCATCAAGCAGGACATTGCTAAGATCAACCAGCAGATCTTGCAGTTGTCGGCTTGGATGAGGAAGCATGGAACAGGCACTGCCGGCGGAAACGCTCCCGCGAGGGGGAGTGGTGGACCGCAGGTCGATCCAGCCACCAACAAGCAGGTCCGTGAACATTCCACCAACGTCATCACAAGTTTGCAGAGCAAACTAGCGACCACCAGCAACGAGTTCAAAAACATCCTCGAGATCCGCACCGAGAACATGAAGGAGCAGAAGAGCAGACGAGACCAGTACTCTTCCTTCTCGGGCGGACCGGCGCCTTCGTCCACCGGTCCGGGAGCGGGAGGGATCATGGGAGGAGGTGGTGGGGGTGGTCCAGGAGCGGGTGACTCTCCGCTCTACAATCCTCAAGGACGGTCGTCCACTCCCAACGGTCAGCTTCCGCCCGGCGACGGTCAAGTCGTCATCGACTTTGGCGGTGTTGGCGGACAGCAACAACAGCAACAACAACAGCTCGTGCCCACCTCCCAAGCCATCAACATGGAGATCATCGAGTCACGGTCACAGGCCATCGAGTCGATCGAATCGACCATCGCCGAGCTCGGTCAGATATATCAGAACTTTGCGTCAATGGTCGCAAGCCAACGCGAGATGGTTCAAAGGATCGACGAGAACGTGCTGGACATTGAGATGAACGTCGAGGGAGCTCACTCCCAGCTACTCAAGTACTATCAGAACATAAGTAGCAATCGATGGCTCATGATCAAGGTCTTTGCCGTCCTCATCGTATTCTTCATGATGTTCGTCCTCATGACCTGAGGTTTTCCGACTACAACCTTCATATACCTTATCACGCACATCAACAAATGCACTTTTCAGGAGACGCAACGCATCATCCTGCTCCAGACCCTCCTGACACAACCTGACCATTCGCTCCTCCCCCTTTTTCTCTCAACCTATTTCGATAATATACAATTCGCCGGCGTTTCCCACGGGCCCCTTTAGGAGAATGCGAAAGAGTAGCCAGACGGCCACAAGGGGCAAGCCGTCGTACACTCTATCGAAGCGGCCTTGATTGAGCGCCCGCACTCTGAATTATCACTGAAGAAGGCTCTGCCATTCCACATCGTCTACGTACACAGAAATCTAACCTCATTCTGGCGTGGCCGGCGGTGGATCTGAAATTGGAGTATTGTCAATGGCCGCGCCCTCAACGTCACGCAAACGAAGTACCATAGCCGTAACCTCGAAAACTTACATGGCGGCGGGTCTCCCGGTGTCGAAGCAGACAAGAGATTTGGGGAAAGGACACCGCTAGGTCCAACGTTCATGGTACCAGCACTGGATAGACTTGTTATGCTCACGACGCTTGTTGCTCGACTCCTGGGAAGCATCGGCGCGAACGAGTCGACCGTCTCATGTTCGGGTATGGCTGTATCGGAGCGGGTCATGGACGGACGACGGGAGTTCGACAACGATGTCCGCGGAGCGTAGAGTTGTGAAGATGGGATTGCTGCTGGGTATGAAAGGTTGCTCGAGTCAGATGCGAGGGGTCCGTTGGCTGGGGATGAGGTGATAGTTTGAATGCGACTGATTGTGCCTGGAGTTCGGGAGCGTGCGAGGTCACGTAGGCGTTTGAGGGGATGATCGAGACCGGCTGTCAGGCTCGACCAGAGGAGGTTGAACTCTTCGTCGACGGCGGCTTGTACTTGAGGGTTTGAACTGAAGTCGCTGTTTATGTTTCGAGAGGTTAGCACTTCTCGAGCTTGGCCCTGTGGTCATCAAGGAGTAAACCGTACATGTACTGATCGTTCTCGCTGTTCTCGAACCGCGCGAGATCGAGACTGCTGTCGTGGGATCCGAGCCTCTCACGGATGCCGGCCTTTGTCCCAAAAGCGACTCGAAGCACCACACTTTGATGAATTACTGATTGGGCGAGAGCCCACCTCGTTAATGGAAGCTTCCTCGTTTTCACTATCAAGTTCTGAAACTCACCTCCATTCACTTCACAATCTTCGCCTAGTCTAAGCACATCGCCGTTGTGGACCTGGACACGCGTGCTCTCCATGCCTTGCGGACTCAGGCGCTTCGAGTTCAGAAACGTCCCGCTGCAGATTTCCGCACTTGGGTCAATAAGACTGCCCATATTCTCAAAACAACAGAAGCGCCCAATCACCTTGAACTTTTGGTATCTTGCACGTACAGCTACACATGCACGCAATGAGATTCAGCTCCTGCACTCCTCATGATCGGCCTCTCCTCCTACCTTTCCGTCCTGGAACGCCATGAGCGCATGCTGTCGACTTACGACCTTGCTGGCAAACTTCAAGTTCGTCAGGCTGGGCTCGTCTTTGTCAAGGAGACGTCCTATCAGGACGCTGCTCTCAATGTTGACGATGCGGCGATTCTGTCCAGCCTGTACATTGATGGGAATGAAGGAAACGAGGAAAGGGTGTTCGGCTACGTTAAGAGATAGAAACACAGGGACCGGTCAGCTAGGCTGCATATCTAAGCGCTGTACGAGGTGTAAGGGAGGACGTACATACTCCACTCGTTTCTTGTGGATCAAACATGGTGGCTGCTGCTGGTTATTGCTGTTGCAAAGCGTAAACTGTGAAGAACCAAGGACGAGCAAGACATATGCTTACGCTTGTTATATTTCTTTTTCGGACAGCAACGCGCGAGGCCTGCGAGCCGGCAATCTCGCTACCCTCGCAGGTGATCCCACCAGACGATTAGTTTGAACAATGGAATACCGGCAGACATTCGGCGAAGGCCATACAAAACCCATCTTATGTTTGCAGTACAATCCTTACCGTAGGGAGCTTTACAGTGGCGGAGAAGGTGAGTACCGGATTTCGGACAGCTATCGGCAGCTCGTTGATAAGATAGTTCGCAGATGCCATCATTCGAGTCTTCGAAGAGACAGGGAAGCTCATAGGAACGCTCAATGAGCATGCTGGGTGGATCACCGGGCTGCTGTATTGGTACGCGGGCAAGATCTAGCAGGAGGGCACAGGGCGCCGGCGGATGAAAGTGTTGAACGGCTGGCCTTCCCACAGCAAAGATTACAAAACCCTGTTTTCGTGTGCCATCGACGGCATGCTGATTGCTTGGGGTGCGAACGGCAAGCCTTTGCAGAAAGTGGAGGTACATTCCTACGCTCAACTGCGTTTTGTGTCGCTATTCTAACTATCCGTGATGACCCCCCCTTGCCGCACATGAACAGACCGGAACGCCCATTTACTCGTTGGCTTACAACTCTCGTCGCCAGCAGATCATGGTCGGCTGCAGCAAAGAAGTCCGGGTCTTCCAGCTCATCAACGTCGAGGATACGCATGGTGGTAGCGGTGAACTTATGGAAACGAGATCCATCTCTTGCGGAGAGCACACCGATCTCGTTACTTGCATCGTTTCAGCGGAAGGAAGATTTTACTCTGCCGGGTAAGCAGCTCACATGCCGGCGTTGTCAGATTCTACCACTGACCAGCAAGTCTGCGATTGAAATAGGTACGATCGGAAGCTGGTCATCTACGACATTCCGCATCACGGGAACCTCAAGCTGCGGGTATCGTATGTCCTCCCGGAAGCCCATGACGCTGCAATCTCCTGCATGATTTACGGAAAAGACCTGGACAACAGCTGGTATCAACTTTGCGGAGCTTCTCTGTGCTCTTTATCGTGCCTGACAGCTGTTTAGGCTGATTACAGGCTCTTTCGATTGCTCTGTGAAATTATGGTCGTTGGATGGAAACCTATTACAGCGGTTTGATGGACTGAGGTAAGTTATCTTTCCCTCGATTCATGGGTGCAAAAGGTACTCACCAAATTGATTCTCAAAAGCGACACGGTCACATCACTGTGCTATGTCGCTCCAACGCAAACACTCTGGATCACCGCAAATTCACATACACCAATAGTATATGACCCAAAGAGTGGCATTAACGTATGTCGAGTACTACCCGCTCGCCCCCCGCCTCCCAGGCTGACCACGATCTTCGAAACAGGTCTCCGACTTCGTGAGGACGGGCGACGATGTCACACATCAAATAGGAGGTCTGGCCTACAAGTATCTGCTCTATGCGGAGGAGGTCAAGCAGGTGTGGGGTGCTACGAATCGAAAGGGGATTGTGGTGTGGAAGCACAATCCGACGTCAGCGCTCAACATTCTACCCGGCCATACGGATGTCGTGGAATGCTTGACCTTTAGTAAGCCACCATGCCAACAGAGAGTTCTGCCCGGTCAGAAAGGCAGCTGATTTTTTTTTTTTGGTCGGTTAGCTTCGAAGGAGCCGCTCCTGATATTCAGTGGCGGCGACGATGGCATTATTCGAAAGTGGGAGCGGTTGCAACTCAATGCGTTTATGTACAGGTGAGGAAAGAATCCGGCAAGCTCGCTTAAAGTACGATGTGCTAACTCGACGTGCGAACTTGCCAGCAAAGAGACGCTCTTCGTTCCTCGCGAGGAGAAGAAAGAGGAGGAACCCCTCCTCTACACCTTCACCAAGAATCCCGAAGAGCGACGGAAGAAGCAAGCAGCACTGCACAAGCGCGTGTCTGCCAAGCTCCACCGCTGGGAACGCACCGAGGAGGATCCAGGAGCGGGATTGGTACTAACAAAGGAGGCGCACCGACAGCTGAAGAAGAAGGACCGAGAAATAGATCCAGGCGACAAGGTGCTTAAGCATCATAGAAAGCGAATGGAAGAGTTCGAGCACGCCCAGGAAGGCTTGAGAAGACGAGGCCCGGACGGCGAAAGTGCTAAGCCTGCGAGGCCTGGAGTAGTCGCACTGCTTTATTACGAGGATTTGGATATCTTGATTTCGGGATATACCGACAGCAAGATTCGTAAGTCGGCGTATGTGACAAGTAAATGCTCCGGCATAGGAGCGCTGAAGACTCACTCACTCGCTGCTGCAGACATTTGGGGCTACAATGAGGAGGTGGTGCGATTCGTGCCAGACGATCCGAATGACAAGGACGGAATAGACCCCGGCATGCGAGGAGACGGAGTTACCAACCGCGTCGCTGGCATGTCCTTAAAATACACGCTCGAGGAGCACAAAGACGCCGTGACCGGTATCGCATGCTTTCAACGAGATGGGATCCACTGGCTGGTAATATCATATTCCTCCTCGATCAATTGGTTGGCGAGTCAATGCTGACGCTCCCTTTCCGTCAGCTCACAACTGGTTTTGACCGTCGGATATGCGTTTGGGAATACACGACTCCGTACAACGTTTTCCAGAAGCGAGACATATTCCGTGCAGCGCAGAGCGGCTTCGGTCGAGAAGAGCTCGCTGCGGATGGCATCATCCTGGACTTGGAGTACTGTCCGGATCGAAACGAGTTTGGGTATGCCTCGGCTGACAGGATGGCATACATCCGACGATTTTCGCCGAAGGGGTCCGAGATGGTGCTGCTGGCAGTGCTGCAGGGACATGATGCCGAAGTCACTCAGGTAGGTTCAGCTTCACCGCTTTTTCGGTTCTATGAGAGACATCAGCCTGACATTGTCACCAACAAACTGCTTAGATAAAGTGGAGCAGATGCAACCATCAGTGGATAACCGGATCCGAGGATCGCACCATCCGAATTTGGCCAGCCGACGGTATCCCTTGCCTGCGTATCATCAACAACGACGCTCCCGTTACCGCCATGTGTGTGGATAATCTGAATGGAAGCATCATTACGGGATCGAGAGACAAGGCAATTCGCGTGTTTGATCCTGACAAGAAGGATGAGCTTGTGCAGACAAACATCGGGCATACCGATGAGGTCCGGTGCATCATACACATCCCAGTGAGGAACCAATACGTCTCGGCATCATGGGATAACACCGTAAGAGTATGGAACGCTTACATAAAGAAAGGTATGGAGATTGGATTTTTCACTTCGACTGTTCTACGAGTGTTGCTAACGCGAGGATCATCCAGGAATGCGAAAAGCAGTGCCAAAGGCCGCAACAGCTGCTGGGACAATGCTCGATGTTGGGGATGATGTAAGTTTACTCCTAACGCCATTCAGAGCTGGCATTTCGCTTTTCTGTCGTCCATTGACGGGAATGTACACATCTAGGAGACAATCTCATACGCGGAAGCGAACCCGCTCATCAAGCCAGCTCTGCTATCTGTACCGTTGACTTCGACCGGTCGCGGCGATACCGCCAACAAGGAGAAATTTGACATCTACGTATGAGCTTGACACTGGTCCAGAACCACGATGTCCTGTATGCTGATCTCTGTATTGGCCGCTTAAAGCAAGAGCAGGCGCGAATGGAAGACGATCTACGGGCAACGTTGAGCGTTCTGGAGGGCTCGCTTGCACCAAATAACGTGAGTCTGCACTGGGGGCACTCGAGCAGGACTAACGGACCGACGCATATCTAACGACACTTTGTTTTTGGTAGAAATCACAAATTCAAGCAAAGGCGGAAGCAAAGGCTCGCGTAAAACCTCCGTTGCCGACATTTACGAAAGCTGAGAAGACTTCCCCAGTATCTCAGGTCACTCAGGCACAATAAGCCGCACTTGGCATTACTTGCCCTGCCCATCGGTTGATTCGGCAGCGGATTGCGATGGATGTTAGGCGTGCTTTTTCTGAATCACATGCCAACGTTTCAGCTCGCAGGAGAGGTAGCTCCCATTTCTGGTGCATTGAGCAGTGCTGAGTTTTGCAGGGTACGTCCACACATGGGGTTTCATGGGACTGCTTAATTCAAATGCAACCAATGTGTAAAGTCAAACGTACAATGGAACTCTGTTGAACCTTCTGCGCCATGAGCGGCTACTGAGCGGTACGCGCTATTGCTGAAGTTGCTACTGCTGCTGTTTAGAGCGAGTCGGCATGGGTCGGTTGGGACCTCTTGAATTCGAGACAACGAGCTGTCAAACATGGGAGAGCGGAATTGGAATGTTAACACCGTGAACGTTGAAAACCAGGTATGCTCAAGACATAAACATACACTACTGCTGCCGCTTGTTGCGACAAAGATTGTAGAACGGGATCGGGTGCTGTGAGACTCGGCGGGCACTCGTGAAGCGGTCGAAAGTGACGTCTCAAGGGCCGAGGGGGTGACAGACTGACGAAGAACGTTGTTCGAGGCTGCGGTAATGTTTGCAACAGCACGACAAAGCGCCAGACCCGAACTGTGGATTCTGGGCGGGTGTACTTTAAGGAACGTGTATTGCTCAAGTGCAGCGCATTCAAATGTGTGCGGCATTGAAGCGAACCTTCGAAAACATTGTGGAAGGCGAACGGGCAGCGTGGCGCAGCTCTTCACATCGTTCTCTCAGCTCTCGCTGTTCACCCGGGGGCCCGGTTTCGCCCTTTGGATTTGGATTATCGAGTGCATATTATTGGGCTCACATGACCACCTTAGGTTTTCGAAAGGGCCGTGTCAGCAAGAAAAAGGCCGTGGCCTTGACGATGCCGTACATAAATCCGTCGCTGAACTACGATGTTTCATAGTCAAGAAGGCCGGCCACCCTTGAGGGGAGTCCAACGTCCTGCGTCCACGTCCTCCCTGATGGCCCTAGCCGTGTCCTTATCAACGGCAAAGGTGCCATTCGTCCTGACCATGTACTCGAGCTCCTCCCCGGTGGGATCCCTTCCGTAAGCACCGTTGCGATAGGGATACCTTCCGTAAACGCGGATGATGGGTTCATGCACCCTCAGGATCCTGAAAAAGAGAAAGAAGAACTCCTTCACATGTTCAAACTCCAACGACAGGTCGGAGGCGGAAGGAGCCAGACTCGCGAACGCGTAGACGTCCGCGGCATCCGCCCTGTCCGTGTCCCTCGAGGGATCCCTCACGTTCCACCGTCGTTCGACCTCCCTCCTGAGCGACTCGTCCAGACCGTGACACAGCATGTGGTCGGCGTAGTCCTCCGAGTGGTGCAGCGGGAAGTGGAACGTCATGGAGCGGAGGAGGATGTGGGGGAAGTGGAGGGATGGCCACCGAGCGGGATTGTCGGGTCTGGATCCCCAGGGTAGGGCCTGAAGATCCTTTGCGAGTTGGAGGGCGATAGGGTCGAAGAAGGAGGCGCTCCATCGCTTGTCGATGCCTTTGAAGAGGAGACGGGGTGCTTGGTCGAGAAGGAGGACGAGACCGAGGGCTTGAGAAGGGAAGGTGTCATCGGTGGCTGGCGGTAGATGGGTGATCAGAGGAGGGATGCGGTCGAGGGAGTGCCTTGAGAGTTCCAGGAGGGTTGGGAAGCACAGGTCGTAGAACACGGGAAGGGTTGGATCCTCCCTGAGGAGGAGGGTGGCGACCTCCTGGACTTTGAGTGGTTGGACAATGTCGTAAGGAAAGCGGGAACGGTAGACCTCGTCCAGGAGCGAAGGATTCAGGACGTGGGAGAGGTCGTCGTAACACCCGTCGTTGTCACCCATAGCCGGCGGCGTTGCCTTGGTCATTTGGAGATGTCGGGAGCAGAGAGGAAAGGCTTGTGGGCGAGAAAGTCTTGAAGACTCATCATCTGCGTGTTGAACTGGCTGGACATTTCCGGACAGGTTACACAATCGTGTCACACTCATGACTGTGCACAGCCACTCTCCTTCCCCAATGCGCTATGCGTCTACCCGCAGGGTCCAAGTCGGTTGCTCGGTGCTGGGACCGAGTGTTGGTGCTGGTGCTGGGACAGAGTTTCCGCGTTTTCGCTTGCAATTTCCACATGGTTGATGATGGGCATGTGTAATAGTGTCTTCAGGCGTCCCGAAGCCTTCCTGGAGGGCACCGGGCCTCGAGGGACTGAACGAGGGTTCCTGCCTTCCCCCCAGGAGGCCGCAAGGTCGCCTCGTCGGCATCCCGTCTCGAAACTTCGGCCGTTGCTATCGATCGCTGTACGGCTAGCATCGAACCGCCGGTCCTTCCCGTACTATAGTAGCCGGGAAAGGAACGGCTGGCGGAGAAAGTAGGGAATGCCCTTCGGTTGCGTGGTGCAAAAGAATTGGAAAGGGGGGCCTTCCCGTTCCGCCTTTTGGTTGGAGTGTCACACATTTTTCCCAAGAACCCACGCCTCGGACAATCGAAAATATGGGCGGAAGAGGGGGGGAGCACAGCACGCAGCGCAGGCGCAGGACCTCCTCATACTACACTTTTCGCAGAGAAGAAGAGCGAGGGGGCCCCGCGCGGAAGGCACCAACAGCAACAGCACAAAGAGGCAGGGTTGAGCGAGACATATATATACTTGCCTATTGCAGCGATCGGCTACATTTCTCAAAACCGCGAGCAGTACCCAAGTACTTGTAGCAGGGGCACAGATATCCTTGGGACGAGAGGACTTGGAAACCCATCACGACATATAGACCCAAAGCACTGAGTTCGAAACGTGAGAAAACTTGAGCTCAAGCTTCCCAAACCTCGAAGCCATTCTCCACCGGTCTTACTTGACCGACTCTGCACCCTGGTCAAGTCAGCCGAGGACCCTCAGGTGAGACCGGTGACTATCGCGGGAGTGAGGAGGGACCGTCATCGGAAGGCCACCTGGGCGGTCTGCCTTGGTGATGTCGATGAGTCCGCATGAACATCAGTCGCCAGCTCGCAGAACCACCAGCATAGCGTGGGAAAGTGTACTTTAGCTCTTCATGACCACCTGACTAAGGTTTTGATGTTCAGATTTGGTGAGATTCTCAACACCTTCACTCTCCCGCATCATGGCCGCGCCGGCAGACGGCTTCCCTATCGCTCGGTCGGACATCAGCGATCCCTTCGATGATTCCGACTCACCACTTTCCGACGTGCCAGACGAAATGGAGGTGGACGAACCTGCGCGTCCTGGAAATGGAGTGGAAGAAGAGGTCTTCCTTTCGGATCACTCGGACGTAAGAGGGCGGTCGGCCGTACTTCAGACGTAGAGGAACGACACCGCTGACTTTCCATAAACCCGACAGTCTGAAATGTCCCACGTGTCCGAAGAAGAGGACGACGACTTTGACGCAACAGAGACAGTAAAGGGACGAGCCGCGAATCAACGGAAGGCAGCAGCCGCTGCAAAAAAGAGCGAAGCTGCCGCGAAGAAAGCCGCCGCCGGGGCCAAAACTGTTCCTTTCGACACGGTGGTTATCCCCATGGGCGGCGATAAAACGCAAATAGAAAAGCTGATCTCATGGCGACGGAAAGACGACGGAAGAGAGGAGATCATGGTCAAATATAAGGTAAGTCGTCAACCTTCTACTGAAGCGCTTCGCCGAAGCAACCGCTAACATGGACTGAATTTAGAACATGAGCTACATTCACGCGGAATGGCTTCCGCGCGCGGATGTGGAGGCCAGCCGTCTTGGAAAGATGCGGGTCAAGCGGTTTTTGGACAAGCCAACATGGGACAATCAGTGGAGCGAGGAAGAGCCGTTTAACCCATCCTTCAAACTAGTAAGTGTTGGTTTGAGTATAGTTACACTTTCACCTCCTAATAAATGCTTTCGTCAGATCGACCGATTGCTTGACGAAGGGGAACTAGGAGAAGGCGAAATTTACTATCTCGTCAAGTGGCGCGCCCAAACCTACGATACCGCCACATGGGAATCCTCATCTCTCGTTGCCGAGGTAGCTTAAGCAATCAGTCTTTCTCGCGCTTTTGGCTTGTTCTCATTCTCGCTTCGTCTAGCTTGATGCCGAGAAAATCCCAGAATTCAACAAGCGGCGTGTCCTTACTGTCCAGAAGGAACGCAGCTACCTTGCACCACCACGCCGTCCGTTACCCAAAGATTGGCGGAAGATGGATGACTCACCCTCTTACAAAAACGATATGCAACTGCGTCCGTATCAACTCGAAGGCCTGAACTGGCTTCTTTTCTGGTAAGTAAGAAGTCTGTTTACGCGTTAAGCGTGTGCCTGACTTACTCCCATTCCCGTAGCTGGTACAATCGGCAAAATAGCATCCTCGCTGACGAGATGGGTCTCGGAAAGACCGTACAATCCACCGTGTTCCTCGATTACATGTATACCCGCGAGAACTTTTGCGGACCATTTCTCATCGTAACACCCCTATCGACGATTGGTAACTGGGAACGTGAGATCAAGACATGGACGGAAATGAATGTGGTCGTCTATCACGGACGGGACACGGCTCGAAACCTCATCGTCGAAACGGAATTTTACTATCGGGATAGTCAAGGGAATCCCACTACTGGTATCTATAAGTTTGACATCATCCTGACCACTTACGAGATGGCCATGTCCGGCGCAGCGCAGCTTCGTCCCATTCCGTGGCGTTGTGTTGTCCTAGATGAGGCCCACCGTCTTAAGAACAAGACCTCGAAGGTCTCCGAGATTCTGAAGACCTATTCGATGGAACACCGAGTTCTGCTGACTGGAACGCCGCTGCAGAATTCACTGGACGAGCTCTGGGCCCTCCTCAATTTCCTCCAACCGGAGCGATTTGCCAGCGAGGCTGATTTTCAGACCGAGTACGGATCGCTCAGTACGGCAGCGGATGTCGAGAAGCTGCAGGGACTCTTGAAGCCGCTCATGTTGCGACGCATGAAAGAAGACGTTGAAAAGTCCATCCCGGTAAAGGAGGAAACGATTGTCGAAGTCGAACTGACCACGGTGCAGAAGAAATGGTATCGATCAATTTTGGAGAAGAACTTTGCTTGGCTCAAGCAAGGGTCAAAGAGGAACAATGTCCCAAATCTTATCAACACAATGATCGAGCTCCGCAAGTGCTGCATCCATCCTTTCCTTCTGAAGGGTGCCGAAGATCAGATCATGAAGGAGAAGCCAGCTGATACCGTCGAGCAGCATTTCCAGGCGCTCATTCAGGCGTCCGGAAAGATGGTACTCATCGATAAGCTTCTTGTGAAGCTCCGCGCCGGCGGACATAAAGTCTTGATCTTTTCCCAAATGACACGTTGTCTGGACATCATCCAGGACTACCTGCGCGGCCGACAGTGGGCATTCGAACGAATCGACGGAGGCGTGCGCGGTGATCTTCGTCAAGCTGCCATTGACCGCTTTTCTGCTCCCGAGAGCGACACGTTCGTCTTTCTTCTCTGTACGCGCGCTGGAGGAGTGGGCATCAACCTTACAGCCGCGGACACCTGCATCATCTTTGATAGCGATTGGAACCCGCAGAACGACCTGCAAGCGCAAAGTCGAGTTCATCGCATCGGGCAGAAGCGACCCGTGCAGATCTACCGTCTCATTACTCGAAACACGTACGAGCGAGAGATGTTCGATCGTGCCAGTATGAAGCTGGGGCTCGACAAAGCCATCTTGCAACGCATGGATGGCGACCCCTCTGGGATCGAAGGGTTTGATGCCTCCAAACCCCCGTCATCCATGTCCAAGACCGAGATTGAAGAGCTCTTGAAAAAGGGCGCTTACGGCGCAATGCTGGACGACGAGGCAAGCAACTCATTCTGCGACGAAGACATCGATAGCATTCTTTCTCGCCGTACGCAAGTAATCAAGCATGATCAGCCCGCTGCTCAATCCGAGAAGGGATCCATCTTCTCTAAAGCGACGTTCTCGGCGGCGAATGCCGACAACGTAGACATCAACGACCCGGACTTTTGGGACAAGATGGCGCAGCGCGCCAAGCTCGACGTGGTGGATACCATTCCTGAGGTCGATCTCGTACTCGATCTCCCTCGTCAGCGCAGACAAGTCCAGCGGTTCGGAGCAAGTTCCAGAGGCAGCCCTATGGGGCCATCCGACGACGGCGATGTTTCGGCTCACTTTGTCTCCCGCGGCCCCGGAGATGTTATCAAGCCATGGGCTCAAGCCGAGAAGACCCGCTTGGAAAGAGCAATGATGGTCCATGGGTTCTCGGGTTGGGACACTATGGTTGAGGACGTTCTCAACCGCCGCGTTGCCGAGGATGTGCGAGCTTGTGCGCGTGCAATGGTTATCCACGCCCTTCAGCGCAACCCGACCCTCGATGCCGAGACTCTCAGCGATGTCAAGGGCGCCATCAATCAGGAAGGAGATGTTCTCATCGAGGAACCGCCACACGTCATTCCCGAGGTTCCATATCCTAACGCCACACGCCGACAAATCGCCGAGTACCGATCCTTCCTGATCGACGCACCTCCAGAATACCACGATCACCTTGACAAGCGAGCCAAGAATATGCTGTCGCGCATCAGCATGATGCACTGTATCCGGACAAGGATCGCGCCAACCAAGGATACTCCTATGCCTAGGGTACCTGGAGCACCTCCGGCTGATTGGTGGGGACCAAAGGAAGATCTGCATCTTCTCATCGGTATCGCCAAGTACGGTTATCAACAGTACGATCGAACTCGTCTGGATCCAGATCTTTGCTTCTTCGAACAGGCTTTTGCGGACCTTCCAGCCGGGTTACTCGACGTCAAGAGTACGAAGGAAGAGGACGATGACGATGATCCTCAAGACGATGACGAGCAGGAAGAAGGCGCGCCCATTCGCAACGCGACCCCAGCCGGGTCCGAGGCTCCATCCGGAGCGGCTACCCCGTCTCTTACCCATACTCAACCACAACAGCACAATGCCAACGGCTTGAGGTTCCCAACTCCCAGCGATCTCGGCTTCCGGTTGCGCCGGATCCTTGCGGCTTTCCAGAAACAGATGTCAGCCTCTGCTCGCGAGTCTGTCAGGAAGCAGGCCGCAGATGAAAAAACTCGCCAGAAGACCGAAAAGGAACAGGAGCGTGCGCGTTTGAAGGAGCACGACTTTACCCGTAAGGAGAAACAAGAGTTTCAGCGGACTTTGCTTTCGTTCGGTGTGGAAGACGGTCCCGACGGCAAGCGCTCGTGGCTACGCTTCCAGGAGCTTTGCAACATCAAAAAGTCGGTTGAAACGCTCGAACATCATTTCCTCAAGCTTATGAGCATTTGCGACGAAGTTATCAAGACGGAGGAGGGTGCCGAGAATGGCGAATCGCTCAAGAAGGAAAAGCCCGATGCTGAGAAGGAGGACAAGACCGGAGACGTAGACCAGGTCAATTATGCTCGAGCCAAGAAGATCGTCAACCACATTGAGCAGATGCGCTTACTTCGTGGACAAGTCCTGAGTCAGCCTAAGGTGAATTTACTGTTTAGGCTCTGCTGAACGATCAGGAGCTGGACTAATCATCGATTCATGCGTCATATAGCTTGAGGAAAGACTTCAAGTCATTAAACGACAAGCCCGATCTGGACTTCCTCATTGGTGGACGTCGGAGTATGATCGACACTTTCTCATCGGCGTTGCAAAGTGGGGACTCAACAGAAGCGATCTCATCATTGAAGGTTAGCATGTTATACAAAGTTTTGAGGGAAACCTCTCGACCACGAAGACTGATGAGTTTGCCTTGCCTCAGACCCAACATCTGTTTTCTTCGATCTTCATAAGGAGTTTCTAACGTCCTTGACTATCCGAGCTGATAAACAAATTCCATCAGACGAGCTCGTGGATGGCCGATGGGAGGACAAGTTCTGGATGCGTGAGCCCGTCGCACTTCGAAGGTTCGAGATTCTCGTCGACGCTGCGTTAAGAGAAGAGCCTAAGAAGCGAAGTCGGAGAAAGCCAGCAGTATCGCCAGATCTCATGGACGAGTCACGCACGCCTATCCGAGAGACTTCCGCAGTTCCGATTGCGAGTGCCAGCACCGGTAAGGTCCGGTCGTTAAAGCTCAAGTTTGAGAAGCCTGAAGCACCGTCAAGGGATGAGACCGCTTCTCCGCCCGCCAAACGCAAGCGCTCATCCCGAAGCAGTAAACGGGAAGAGAAGAGTGAGAAGAGTAGCCGACACAAGCGACGAGCTGAAAGTCGATCTCCTGCACGCGGCGTGGAGGACATGGACATTGATCCTCCCATGGGCGGTAGTAGCGGGGATGACACGGACGCTATGTTGCGTGCGGCTCAGCAGAAGACGGAGAAGCGAAAGCGAAAGAGAAGGGAGACCCACGACGGAGTGTCTTCCGTCGCTAGGGATGAGGACTTTAAGGAGCGAGATCGGGACTCCCCGGCACCAAGATCATCTCGGAGCAGGGGCGCGAGTCCGTCGGACGGACCCGAACGCAAGAAGCACAAGCACAAGAAGTCGAAGCATCATCGTGGATCTTCGTCAAAACATCGAAGACGTCACCATGACGGCAGCGATTCCCAAGGCGACGGCTCTGGCGACGAAGGTTCCCGCCGTAGCAAGCATCGTCGGCGTCGCGAGACTGGCCGCGGGGACGATCAGATGCAGTTGAGCGAAAACGGTCACGCGTGCCCTCTACACGAGACACCATCGTCGCCCGCTCGGAACAGCCAGACCCCTGCTGCCGTTTCCCGCCAATCAGTCGAGGGGTCACATGACTCACCTCGAGCAGGCAGCCAGACGCTCCCGGTCGTGACCGAACCTTCGAACAAAAGCACTCACGAGCATCACACGAGCACTTCCGTCCCAACGAATGATCACGACGAGTCGCCTGTAACATCCCGTAGCAGCAGTCGCAAACCTACAGGCACAAAGTCACAGTTTTCGCCTCCGGCAGCGCCTTCCGACGTAGTGTCTCACGCGACTCCAAGCCTAGCTGACCTCATCGGAGTCCCAAGTCCGGCCGCATTGTCTCCCGTCGTGCAGGCAACGTCACCTCGTGTAGCTTCCCTACCACCTGTATCGGAACCAGCTCCAAGTGATGTTTGATCAATCGGTGTCCTCTGCCTCGACAGTCCCTGATGGCTGTACTTCTTCGATTCTTTTGCTATACCGATCAATAGATTTCTGACTGTACAGGAAAAATATGCTAGGAGGGTGAGAGGTAGCGGTTCGGCGCCAGGTTCAGCTAAGGTTCGGCGTCCTTCTCGAGCTGTACAATCAGGATAGCTCAATCCCCAGCTGATTCTCGTCCTCATCTTGAGTAAAACCTCGCTACATGCCGTCGTCCGGTCCGTAACGACCTTTATAGTCGTGCAAGATCATCATCGGCCATGGTAGTCATGCGGCCCTGGTCCATTTTCGGCTTTGCTAATCCACGGTGCCGGCCCAACTCCGATGTTTGCTCCATTGGGGTAACCGCCCCGTCGAAGCTTTCGAACGTTTCCTCCAACTGTTTTTCCCCGAGCTACACTCAACTTGCCATCTGATCTCTTTCGATACTGTTTCGCCTTGAATATGGGGTTCGTAACGGTTCTCGTGCAGCACGCTTGGGCATTGCAACCGACGTCCTCTCGAACCGGCACGCCGCAAACGACCATCCCAGCATCCGCTCCCTCCCATCGTCATCCACCCGCACCCACACCCTCCAAGAGCGGGATATCTCTCCTCCCAGAAGCCATCTCTACCTTCCTTCAAACATACCGGTCCGCCAGCACGTACTCGGAACTCGACAGATGCCATCGACACGCACGGGACGTCCTCGACCGACTCGAACATCTGGTCACAGGACCGGCCCTATCCACCCGTCACCACGTACCGGCGACACCCGAGTCCCTGGACCTTCCACCCGGTCGAGCGCCCCCGTACCGTCCCGCTCGAGGCGTGCCCCGCTTGCCCTCGGGTCGACTCCGGAGATCCCAACGGAGCGAGCAGGACGATCGATGCACGCCCGGCGAGGCCACGAGGAAGCATGCCATGTGTGCTCGAAGGTCGTTGGTCATGTTCGCCAGATGTCCGAAGAACGACGTGAGGGATCAGGCGCTCGACTCGTTGTGCGAGGCTTTGGACGGTGGGAACGAGGTCAGGAGGGATAGGATCGAGATGGAGGGGTTGGTGGAATTGGTGGAGGACATCGCGGATGCTTTGGAGTGGATCGCGAGGAGGAGGAGAGGGCAGGAGACTACAGAGGTGGATGGGGACAAAGGCACCGTTGGACGATTGGTGCTGGTACGTTTCTGCGGCTCATGGGGTTTTGACAGAGTATTCCTTTTTCTGATCATCATCTTGTCTGTCTGACAGTGCATGTACCTTGCGGCCCAGCGTTTGGAATACGGCTTTGAGATGACCGCCACGTATCCCCTGGGTCCATCAGCGAACGCTGTGGAGACTGCCCGAGGGGTGTTCGCGCATTGCATCGACGAGCTGGAGCAAGTGGCCGACGGAGGCGATCCGTTTCTGCAAGTGATTCTGAGCTTCGCCATGGAGTCGGTGTGTCCAGTGTGCTTTGTTATCTTCATTGCGACCTGGCTATCGAAGCTCACATGTATGATGTTTGACAGCTGGTTTGGCTGAAAGATGGTTGCCAGCAGAACGAAGAGCTGATGGCAGGGATTCCTGTCGCGCTTCTATCTCAAGCTCTGAAAGGAGACTCCTGGGCCGATCCGGTGCATGTGACGGACATTTGCACGAAGGCGCTCCTGGAATCGAGGACCAGCGGCGGTCGCCGGATGACACGTCTTCTTCTCGACCTCCTGGCCACCGCTGCAATGAAGCATCACTACGCCTGTCAATGTCTGATTTCATGCATTGCTCAGCTTGTGCAGGATCCGCAGGTGAAGTCCACATGGCATCTCCCGTTCTACGGCGCTATGCTTTTAGCTTCGGTGATCGAGACCCCCGAAAGCAGTCACGTAGCACGCATGGCGATGGAGGAAGGACTGTTACCACTACTGGCCAATCCTGACGCGAAGCTCCACGCAGGGGCTGTTCTCGCCTTGACGAGCGTCTGGAAGGAATGTCGCACCACACCCGTTGGCCTGATGGCTATCGAGGCCATACGTCGACATGCCGACCCGCAGCCCTCGCTCCAAGGTCTGGTACACCACCATCAGCAGTCACCCCTGTACCGCATCTCCCACATGTTCGCCCACCGGGCAGCAGGTATCGCGGACGCGCTCCTAGGGGCCCGGGTGGACTGGATCCGGAGCAAGGTGGACATAGCGGCGAGCACGAGATGGGACACGCCTCGACGAGCGCGACCCACCACCCTGCTGAAACAACTGGAGCAGAAACACAAGCGGGTGTCGTTCGACCTCGAAGGAGTCCCACTCTCGAACGCCCCTTACCACCGTAACTTCCTCACGGGAGGCGGGTTCATGCCCGTCACGGCGAACCAACGGACCACCCCCGCCTACACCCCCGACCATGGTTCGAACTTTTTCGCTCCGAGCTTCCTCACCTCGCGTTCGGGCGAGGTCGGAGTCGGTGGACGACCGGTCATCGGAACCGCCAACCGGAGGAAGCTGTTTCATGCGACGCCGGACGTCACGACGGGCACGGGGGCGCGTCAAGGTCCGAGCAGGACGTTTCTCCAGTCTCCGTCCTTCGGAAGTAGTAGCGGTAGTGGTGCTTTAGGGAGAGAACGACCGGTTCACGTGCTACCCAGCATTCACGTAGAACATTGACCGTAAATATACGATGCGTGCCGGTCGATTGTTTCACTTGTCGAAGAAGGAGAGGTCGTATCGCCTAAGGTTTATCCCGCCCTATCACTCCGAGCGATCTATCACTCGTGGCAACTTTTGGTTTCCGGTCGTCCGATCAAGTTCTGGACCTTTCAACCAGCACGTGAAGATGCTGTCTGACTGCACGACCAGGACGCTGGACAGAGGAGTGCAGGAGCGGTGGAGAATCCAGAGCGTCCATAGCGTCCATAGCGTTATCCTCGCCCGTTGCTCTGTCTCCTTCTAATGCTTCGATCTCTTGTCCCTGGAAGTCCAGTCCAGTCGCGCGTACCCTCAGGACACCGCGCGCACCGTCGGATGTCCTGTTTACTTTTTGTCCTGAGGCTTGCGGTTAGGAGAGAACGGCGACCTTTGAACGCAAGTCGTCGACTGTCCGTCGTCGCATTGCTGGACCTCGCCATCCTGACGAGAAAACATGCCAGACAGCATCCGGCCAAAGCTTCAGTCGGGCTTCAGCTCCTATTGTTTTCAGACCGCCCGTCGATGCGCTGGTGAAAATGGCTGGAGTGGCTGTGTGTTGTAATATTAGTACGTGTTTTCTCTTTTGGCTGCCAAGCGGTGTACTGTACATGTACATGTACAGTACTGTGACACACAAAAGCCGGCCTCTCTTCTCATTGGCTGCAAAAAACGATGACATCGTGAGTCATGGGATTAGTACACAACTCGTTTTCTCGGAGGTTGTTTTGGCCTCGGAAATTCGGAATGTCGCCATATACCCATACCCCGTCGTGGCCAAGGGAGCCGCGTGTGGGTTCCCGAACAGAGAGGATGTCTGATCCTTACGCAGCAACCCTCAGCGAGACATGCACACACGCACACGCAAGCGTGCCCGGAGTTGGATGATGATGATTGATGATGATCAGACACCGAGCGAGATGAGTACGGTAGGCTGCTGCTTCCGCGTGAGCAACAGTATCGATATGTGTAATGGTCAGCCATACATGCAATACAGTCCAACTGCACACGCAAAGTCGTCATGCTGGCTAATCCTCGCGCACGCGACTCGGAGATTCCGACTCGCAAAAAGACCGAGGGAACGCCTTGCCGCGCGCGCACACACACAAATCGGAGGAACACGTTTTCGTGAGATGTTCCGTCGAGTCACCACCATCCATCAGCCCCGCCCCCCCGGCAACCGCTCTTTCCGCCGCCAGCCAGGCGTTCCTTCTTTCCGCTCACAAATCCGCACACGAACCGTATCCTACCGCACATATCCTTCGCGCCCTCCCCAATGCACGATATAAAAACCGAAGCACCCGTGGCAATGCCCCTTCCCCTCAGCAGCCACCGAATAACGAGATACAATCCTCAACACCTTGTCCTTACCATACCTTCTTGACTGGCCGCCACCTCACTACCACTGCACAACGTCGCCCGCTCCACATCCGTGTGCTACTACTCCACCACAACCGCAGCAGTCGTCCTTCCTCTGAGCGAAGGCTTTCTCTATCCCCGATACACAAGCACAACCAACAACCATCTACACAGATAAAGGAACCCGAGAAATGGACGACGATTGGTGCGCCTGCGGTCGACCGGCCCGTGACGGGAACCTCTACTGCTCTCAGTCCTGCCTCGACGCCGACGTCCGTCCATCCTTCTTCCCATCATCCCAGCCCGCCTCTCCACCATCCTCCTCTTACTCTTCATCATCATCACCACCATCGCCCTCCTCGCCCTCCTTCTCCTCCTCGTACTCGTACTCGTCCCGACCGACCCACGAGGACCGACGATCGAGCTTCCAGTCGGACGCGTCCTCGAGCTCGAACGACGACAGCGCGTACGGATCTCCACCGTTCAGCGGCGGGATAAACTACGGGGATCTGCTCCCGCTGAGGAATCGAGGGTTCGTGAACCGATCCCGGTCTCCAAAGGAGGAGGATCGTGGGCAGTTTGATGAATGGGGAATCCCTCAACGCTAGAAGGCACTTGACTCGGTCGAATCTCTCTACTCTGCCCGTACATTCCTCCTTTTTTCTTTTCTTACAAACCTGCATAAACCTACATACAATCGCATTTTGGATATCACATTGTATGACTGTACTGTACGTTCCTGTCCTTTCTGTTGCTCTCACGTTCGCCTACACATTCGCTTTGCCTCCCTGGCTGGAGCGTTGTTTCCAAGACTTCGCGGGATGTTCTCAAAATACAGGCGGTTCGAACGGCTTTCCGCCGCTCTCGGTGAGTGGGATGGGATCGCGCCGGTCTTGGCGCCTTGCAAGTTGCACTGCAGCGGCACGGGCCGCACCGCATGCGCCAAGTGGGTCAACAGGCGGGCTCGTACCGACTCCGTGCAGTACAACTCCCAGCGTGACGGACCGTCACGGACGTCGTTCTGGTAAACGGCAATCCCTTCGGTGGGTGGCTTGCCCTCCCATTATCATCAAGTACATCAACTCCTCAGCCACCCTCAACTCCCCATCGGCGGCCCCGGCGTCACCAACCCACTCCCGACGTCCCCATGCTCCACACACACACCCCTGAACGAACATGACTTTCGACAAAATGACACTCGCAGATCCCACCGCGCACGACATACCAGTCACGGCCGAGGTCGTCTCACCCAACCCGTTCTCACCCACCAACATCGTCGTCTTCCTCATCGGACTCCTCATCTCCCGGTTCATCCTCGCCCGCTACTTCACCGATCCCGACCCGTCGTCCCTCACGTCATCATCATCATCGACGACATCGACGTCGAAGGGTGAGCAGCAGCAGACGCCCATCGTGAAGAACACGACGACGTCGACGACAGCTTCGTCGGGATTCCGACCTCCAGTGTCCGTCGACGCGGACGAGACCCCGTTCGTACCGCTCCCGGACGGGATCAGGGAGTTCACCGCCTCGGAGCTGGCTGCGTTCGACGGGTCCGATGAAGCAAAGCCGGTCTACGTTGCCATCAATGGAAAAGGTAAAGGGCTGGGGATGGGGGACTAGGGG
>JADGJA010000308.1:0-24450 GCA_027596035.1 Thoreauomyces humboldtii
GGAGGGGTGGGAAAGAACGCGCGCCTCCTTTGGCCAGAGGGATTGCGTCACACCCGATAAGGGGCTATTTCCACATTGCATACCCCTCTATCTCTATGTTTAGACTCCAACAATTTTCTTTTTTCGTTTTTTTTCTCCCGCTCACACCAGGTACCATCTGTATGGGTGATACAACCCTATGTACATGCACAGCAATCGATGCGATAGCATTGCCATGCAACAGATTTGCGCTGATAAAAGGGAGAACAGAAATCGTCCATGTCCCATGCGCACGGTATCACTGCAGGGCATACAGTAAATGCACTTTACTGTGCCATTCACAGCAGGATGATGAGAGCAGCAGAAGTCCGGCAGTGCACTTTACTTTAGTTCGAAGGACGGAACCCTAGGCATGCATCATGACGTCAACGGTCATGTACCGAGCGTTCGGTTTCCTGGTTGATATTTCCACCCGGTGGTGCACACATTGGAGTCTTGTAACCAAACGAGACACTCACGCTGTCGAGAAGGTTCTGCTCGCGTGACGGGTCGTGGCGCCCATGTGTCATGGTTTGCAGGGACGCCGTGCTTTGTTGATTTCTGTTGATGAGAGCGTGACCGGCTACATTCTCTGCATAAAAGTAGCGTCATGGCCAACTCATGACTTGCTGGAAGACACACATAACGTATAGGGAATGCTGTCGTACCAGAATGCTGGTATCAGGAACGACTTCGCAGAATCAGGAGTGATTGGTTGAAACCTGGGGGCCTCTGGTTGCAACGGAGTTTCAAAAAGTCTTACGGCCACAACGCACAACGTCATCCTCTCACTGTTTTTTTCAATGAGTCAGATGGTACAGATGTATACTGCCTGCGACATAAAAGCCAAGCGTGCCGTCCCCTCGCCTCCTTGGCCACAAAACAAGTACTGTACTCAACACAACCGTAAGAAAACGCAAGCATGGGCTCCTTCTTCTCCTGCCTAGGTGGCATTTGCAACTCTATCGCTTCTGGTCTGTCGGCCATCCTCAACGGAATCGCCGGCTTCTTCATGGTGAGCTTCCTTCCATTCGTCGCTGCTGTTTGTCCTGGGAAACGGCAACTGATTCGACGTCTCCTCGCAGAGCATCATCCGCGGCATCCAGAGCTGTATCAGCGGGACTTGCCAGGCAATTGGGCGATGCTTACCTTGTTGAGGGAGGCGGAGCTGCAACACCCCCGAGCACGCTTCGCCCCATTAAACCGGGACCTCCATCCACCTTTTCCTCCCATCCTCCCGCACTCCCCCCAATCTCGATCTCGACGAGTCTGCGCACACGGTCGTTAGGCCTGACCTTCTTGTAATTCATGTAATACTTTTTGTTAAATACCTAGCACTCGTAAAAACCTCACGACATCTGCTCTCATGTCTCCCTGAGAGCGAAGCTGAAAGACAGAAAGATATCGCCGTTGATTGTAGTAGGAATTCATCGTCACGCGGCGGGTACTGTGCAGATGTACACCACTGCACCGGATGTGCGGAATCAACTGCGCAGCAGTGCACCAGAGCAAGTACCGTATAAAAAAAGTGCATTTTCCCACCAAGTCATCTTCATTCCGTCGCCTGCTCCCTCACAAAGATGGTCAACTTTGCGGCGGTCGCGCTCCTGACTTGCGCACTAGGTGTCGTCGCCTCGACCGATGTCCATCCCATGAACGCTCACGATCTGGTGCAATTTCACAAAGTATCCGCTCCGATCCCCAGCGCCTCTGGTCAGCATGCCCTCTTCACATCCTCGCAGTATAACATCGAAAAGGATGTGACGACACACTCTCTCTGGCTCCTCCAGTTGAGTCAGACACCCGAAAATGAAGACGCCGAAGACTCCATCGTCCTCCTCTCCAACACCGTCACCCGCGATCCCGTATGGCTCAGTCCGTCCGTCGTCGCGGGTCTTGCTCCTGTCGACGGCGTCAGCCAGCTGTGGACCGCCGACGTCGCGAGTCTTCTCAGGAACACGAGCACCGTCGCCGTGCCCGAGTTTCATCAGCTAACGAGTTTACCCATCGACATGTTCAATCTGAAGTGCCATGCCACGACAAGCCAGTGCGCGTTCACTGCAGAAGTGTTCGATGAGGATGGTGGCAGTCTCGAAGGAGCTAGAAAGAGGAAGGAGGCTGAGGCGGCGCGGAAAGATACCGCTATGGTGTTTGACGAGTTGTTCGTAAGGCATTGGGACGAGTATGTGATTCCTGGCCAGAGGAACAATCTGTTTGTCATGAGCTACTTGATCGATGACGGAAACGTCAAGCTTTCGGGAAAGCCCGTCAACGTCATGAGTGGGCATGCCCTTGAGACTCCGGTAGGAACCGACGATCTGGGCAAGAACAGGACGTTGCAATTCCGTTTCTCATCTTCCTCATCCCGCACGTAGGTTCCAAAGGGAGGCCCTGCGAGTTACGATTTTTCCCCGGACGGCAAGGAGATTGCTTTCAGTTCTCGAGTCCCCAAGCGCACTGCAGCGTGGAACACTCGTCTTGACATTTATACAGTCCCCACTGACGCGTCGCGAGACCCTCGATCCGTGTCCCGTGGCAAAGGTGCGGCCTCCCACCCCGTATATAGTCCCGACGGACTATTCCTCGCCTGGCTCGAGATGGAGATTCCCCAGCACGAAGCAGACAAGAACCGTGTGATTGTTCAAAACCGAGAGACTGGCAAAAGCAAGGATATTACGAAGCACTGGGACAGGAGTGTCAGTGCTCTCGCGTGGACCGAGGATTCAAAATCTTTGATTGCCACGGCAGAGGACAAAGGTCACGTCCGGCTGTTTGCCGTCTCTGTCGTTCCTTCGAATGCTTGGTCCGAGAAGCTAAGCAGAAAACATAAGCCTCGCCGACTTGTCAAGAAGCACTCGAGCACTGGCGTTTCGGTTGCGGGTTCTACCCTCTTTTTCTCCCAGTCTTCAGGGACTCACCCTGCCGAAATCCACACCCTCGACCTCAAGACGGCGCTGGCTGTGTCCACTGACGATGACGACGATGACATGGGCGACGAGATTCTCCCCAAGAAGCGCACGGATATGAATGGCGCTCTGCTCCTCCGCACGTTGCGAAGCACTCCCGAGGAGTTCTGGTTCCGCGGGGCTGGAAAGGAACCGGTGATGGGATGGCTTTACAAGCCCGTCGGATTCTCAGCCCACGCCGGGAAGTATCCGGTCGCCTTCTTGATCCACGGTGGACCCGAGGGAGCGTGGAACGATGGATGGTCGGATAGGTGGAACCCGCAAATCTTTGCCGGAGCTGGATATGTCGGTGAGTGTGTGCGTGGTTCTTTGGCTTTGACATGACAGCAAGCTGATCTTTGCTCCTCTTTCCCCAGTGGTTGTGGTCAACTTCCATGGCTCGACAGGTTACGGAACCAAGTTCACCGAAGCAATCCTCAAGCACTGGGGAGACCGTCCCTACAAAGGTAACTCGGGATGCGCCTTTCAGGTGATGACCTTCTTTTGATTTCCTCTACTTCAGACCTCATGAACGGCCTCGATCACGTTATCTCGCATTATCCATTCATCGATCCATCCCGTATCCACGGATTGGGAGCATCTTATGGAGGTTACATGGTGAACTGGCTCAACTCTCACACGCACAGGTTCCGATCTCTCGTGACCCACGACGGCATCTTTGACACTCGAAGCGCGTACTTTACGACAGGTTCGGTTACTCGAGACACGTGATGGCCAACGACCTATAGGACGCGATGCTAACCTATGCAACCCTGCCATGTTCCTTAGACGAGCTGTGGTTCCCTGAATCCGAGTTCGGAGGCAAACCTTACGATCGAAGTGGTCCCGCCCCTGCCCTCTACGAAAAGTTCAACCCGGCTCGGAACGTCAGAAGGTGGAGCACTCCAACCCTCGTGATCCACGGCGGACTGGACTTCCGTCTCCCCATCACGGAGGGACTGGCGGCTTTCACTGCTCTGCAGCGTCAAGGGATCCCCAGCAAGCTGATGCTGTTCCTCGACGAGAACCACTGGGTCCTCAAGCCGGCAAACTCGTTGCGCTGGCACAAGGAAGTTCTGGACTGGGTGGCAGACTGGGATGAGAAGCCCATCTGGAGGGACGGTGTCACTAGGAGCGATTGGATGCACATCGAAGAGGATGACGACAAAGCAGAAGCTCGGGTCGTTGAGGATGTGGACCAGAACTGGTTGACGAGCGATGACAGCTTGCTTGTCCAGGAGGCTGATTCCAACCTCTCAGCATCTGCATAGAAGATCTTCCTTAGTCTGGTCGTGTTTGACTGGCTACCTTTTTATCTGAGCTCATCCTTTCGACTCTGGTTATCAACACCGTGCTCGAGCATGATCATAAGAGGACGCGTTACCAGCCACCCGACCACCCTTTTCAAAGGCACGTTTTTGATCTATTTGTAACTCTCTTCCAAAAACAATATGTTCTCCCAGGCTCTGTCTACCCTAGCACCTTGTGCCTCCCGCCAGAACTGATAATAGGTAGGCTCATCTACTAGCTCTATGATAAGCGATCCACTCTTCCTCCGACTCCTAATAGATCTCTTCGAACTCGAAGTCAGAACTTGAATCCGCCTCTTGATCGCTGCTAGTGGGATCTTCGGCAATCTGCATCCCGCGGTCGACCATCTCGCTTGACACTTCCGTCTGCGTGACCCTCGATTCCAAGTCCACGGCAATCTCGTCGGCAGTCTGCATCCCACGGTCGACCATCTCGCTTGACCCTTCCGTCTGCGTGAACATCGATCCCAGGTCCACGGCGATCTCGTCGGCAGTCTGCATCCCGCGGTCGACCGTCTCGCTTGACAGTTCCGTCTGCGATGCGCTCGTCTGCTGTTGCACGAGCGGCTCCAGGAAGCGGGAACGCAAGCCAGCCATGCGTGCCCGCAGCCAGTCCACTTCGTCTCGTGCGTCCTCGAGCTTGTCGGTTTCGGCGCGAAGAAGCCGGGCGGAGGTGAGTTCCTCCCTGGTTGCCTTCCTGAGGTCCTCCGTCAGAGCGCGGCAGGCAATTCGAGAGTCTTCGAGATCTGCGACGAGCGACTGGTGCTCTGCTTCGCACGTCATGGCAGATTTCTCGTTACGAGCGACGCTTTGTTGAAGGGACGTCTGTTGCACCTCCAATCCCAAGAGCTTGACGTTGAGTTCCGCGAGGTTGGCAGCGAGGACTCCGTTTTGCTCCTGGACCGCAAAGAGATTGGTTTGGAGTGTGGCTTCTCGTGCTTCAGTCGCTGCGAGATCGCTGCCGAGTTCCGCCTGCCGCTCCATCGCCCTTCCGAGGGTAGAGGTCAGAGTGTTGTTTGCTTCTTCCACTTCCATCCTACGTTCGTTCGCTCTCGCGAGGTTGTCGACGAGGGCGCTGTTTTCGTTCTGGGTGGCCGTGAGATTTGCTACAGCGTCAGCCAGCGCCGTCTCGGCCGTGACCAGCTTGGTTTCGAGCTCACTCCGAGCAGAGGCGAGCTTGCCTTCCAGGGCCTGGACTTGGTTTGCAGCCCACTCGATCTGGACCGCAGCTTCCCCGGACTCCTTCGAGCTTCGTTCGGGTAGCGACTAGCGCCACCTGCAGAGTCCGCGAATGGGTTGCAGCCTCCTCGGCGTGGGACGCAGCTCCCATCTTCGCTCGGTCGTGCTCAGTCCGGGCAGAGCGGATATCGTCTCTGATTGTGGCCTCCGACGTCTCAAGGGCCGCGATACGATCCCCTGATCTGCGTAGGTCGCCTGTGAGAGCTGTGTTTGCTGCTTCCAGATCCACTGCACGTGCGGTCGCTTCCGAGAGGCTGTGGCTGAGGGCTTCCTTCGTCTCCAAAAGCGTTTCGAGTCCGCGTTTAAGTTTGGCCTCTGACGTCTCAAGGTCCGCCACACGAATCCCTGATCTTGCGAGCTTGGGTCCAAGGTCTGCGTTTGCTGTTTCTAGATCCACTTTACGTCCGTCCGATGGCGCAAGATGCGGGAAGGCCCCAAATCTTTTCATCTGCTCGCGGACCGCATCGAGCTGGCCTTCGAGGGTGACTTCCCGTCTTCGCGCATAGCGCTGCCAGTGCCCGAGCTCCTCTCGGAGCTTTTCACCCTCGACGGTCCGGTCTACAGCTTCACCGTAGAGGTGTATGAAACAATCGTACAGAGGTACGTTCAGAACAATGAACAGACATCCCGAGAACTGCAGGTCCCAGTTTCGACTACTTTGAAAGCTCAGCTTCCAGTTCCGACCGCCCCACCCGAGATTGTGATTGTCCCTGAGACGGTCCCTGAGCTCAGTGAACGACCTGAGCAGTTCTTCCTTGCTTTCAGCATCCCTTGCCATGTAGAGAGCCTTCTTCGCCAAACGCCAATACAAGTTAGATTCAAGCACAGTGACTCCCATCGCGCTTGTTGAAGATATCATATCTGGGAACGTGGGGTGCTTTGTCGGATACACTACGGAGATGATACTGTTGGACGCTGCAGAGTGCAGAAGCCCTCACAGGGGAGGTTTCACGACTGTCCAAAATTTCGTTACCACGTTAGTGTACGACGGTACTGAGAACCGAGTAGCAGGGATCGACATGTACCTGGCTGTAAGGCCATCAGACTCGCAATGCGGGCACGCACGGCGGGGGGAAGCATCGATGTTTATTGTAAAATGACGAGTGATTGTGGAAGAGACAGAAAAGGTTACACCAGAGGAGGACCTCGAGAACAACATGGCTACGCCCGCGACATGTACGTAAGGGGCGAGCAGAAGAGTAGAATGCGGAGGGGAAATCAATCGGAGCGATACGCCACAGCTCCCTTTCCCTAGAACAAAAGCTCGGTGTACTTGGGGTACGGCCACTGGACGTCACTGACGAGTGCCTCGAGGGCGTCACCAGCGACGCGGACCTCCTCCAAGGAGTGAGTGAGCTTGTCACCGGCGAGATCACCTTGCTTCTCAACGTCGGAATCGAGCTCATTGACGGCGTCGATGATGTCGCTCAGGTCCTCCGTGGCCTTGGCCAGCGTAGTGGTCAACGTGGTGAGCTTCTTGAGGGTGGCGAGTTCCGGCGTGGTCTCGTAATCGATCTCCAGGTTCTTCTGAGCGACGAGGAGGTCCGTGAGCTGCTTCTTGTAGGTGTAGGCGGCGGGAAGGACGCTTTGCATGATCATGTTCTTGAGCGTGTTTCCTTCGATGACGAGATCCTTCGAGTACTTGTGCATGAGGATGGCGAAACGGGAATCGAGCTCGCCAGAGGTCATGATGCCCAGGTTGATCAGGAGGTTGCGGTGGATGGGTTCGAGGAGCTGTCGGAAGGCAACCGGGCATTGCTTGATGTTGGGGAGACCGCGCTTGGCCGCTTCGACGACCCATTCATCGGAGTAGTTGTTGCCTTCGAACCGAATGTTCTTGCTCGAGGTGATGTACTTGCGGACGACGGTGAGAATGTCCGCGGCGGAGGGGGTAGCCTTGTCGCCCTTCTGCTTGATGAGGGCTTCCGTGACTTCGTTGAGCGAGGCAGCTACAGCAGCGTTGCAGAGGACGGTGGGGAAGGAGGGGCTTTGCTTAGAACCGACGGCACGGAACTCAAACTTGTTGCCAGTGAAGGCAAAGGGAGAAGTACGGTTACGGTCGGTCAAGTCACGGGCAATTTGGGGCAGCGTAGAGACCTTCAGGTCAAGAACGGTACCGCCGACCTAAGTGGAGGATAGGGTTAGAAACGACCAGAGGATCGATCAATAACGAAGGTCCACCGCTTGCCCACCTTGACAGTCTGCAAATTGGGCTGCGAAAAGTTCTTGACATCGCGGTTCTGTTCGATCGCGTCCAGCACGTCGGTCAGGTGCTCGCCAAGGAAAGCCGACACGATTCCGGGAGGAGCTTCATTGGCGCCCAGGCGGTGCTCATTGCTGGCGCTCGCGATAGACGCTCTGAGGAGACCACCATGCTTGTGAATGCCGTCAAGGGTGGCCACAAGGAACAGAAGGAAGCGGTAGTTGGTCTCGGGCCTCAGTGTAGGCTCGAGCAGGTTGTCGCCGCCGTCAGTGGACAAGGACCAGTTACAGTGCTTGCCACTGCCATTGACCCCCTTGAAGGGCTTCTCGTGGAAAAGAACCTTCAGCTTGTGGCGGTGGGCGACCTGGTGGAGGGTCTCCATCAGCACCAAGTTGTGGTCGACAGCGACACTGGCTTCCTCAAAGATGGGCGCAATCTCGAATTGGTTTGGCGCAACCTCGTTGTGACGGGTCTTGACGGGAACGCCGAGCTTATAAAGCTCGAGCTCCGCCTCGCTGATGCAAGCAAGGACGCGGCTAGGAATCTGACCAAAGTAGTGGTCTTCGAGCTGCTGGTGCTTTGGCGGCACGGTGCCGACGAGGGTGCGACCGGTGATCTTGAGATCGGGACGCAGGTTGTAAAGCGATCGGTCGATCAGGAAGAACTCCTGTTCTGTGCCGAGCGTCGCGTATACACGCTTCGTGTCCTTGTCGCCGAGCAGGTTGAGGAGCTTGACAGCGGCGGTGGACAGCACCTCGGACGAGCGAAGCAGGATCGTCTTCTCGTCCAAAGCCTCTCCATTGTACGAGATGAAGACCGAAGGGATGTAGAGGATCGAGGTGCTGTGGGGTCCCTTGCGAAGGAACATGGGGCTGGTGGTGTCCCAGATGGTGTAACCTCTCGCCTCAAACGTGGTGCGCATGCCGCCGTTGGGGAATGAGGACGCGTCGGGCTCGGATTGAAGGAGTTGCGAGCCCGAGAAAGCGTCAATGGCGGTCGTCTCTTCCACTCCGTTCGAGATGACGGTCTTCAGGGTAAGGAAACTGTCGTGCTTCTCGGCTGTGGTTCCCGTCTGGGGCTGGAACCAGTGCGTGAAGTGGGTTGCTCCTCGGTCCATCGCCCAGACCTTTGCGGCGTGAGCGACGGCATCGGCCGTGGCACGGTCAAGTGATTGACGGCCCTGCAAGAGGAATGAGGATGATGAGCACAGGGAAAGTTCGAAGGAAAGAGATCACTGCATTGCGGAACAGTTGCGCTTGCCTTGATCTGCTGGACGAACCTCGCGTGAATCGATTTTGGAAGAGTCTTTTGGAGGGTCTTGAGGTCGAAGCAGTTCTGGCCGTAAATCTCGCTGATGTAAGATGGGCGAGCCCCGCCGTCCTTCTGAGGCCAGTCCACGGTACGTCCGGTCCTGAGGACGGAGTCCTGAACGGCAGCGATGCGAGAGTCTTGAGTCATGTATGTACAAGAGAGTCGTTGGGTGAGGTGGTAGCAGTCGATCAAGAGATGAATATGGATGCTTTCGGTGACTTTGACGTGTGAACGAGGGTATGACGGATGCGAGGGGGTGGGATGTCAGGGCCAGCCTTATATGAGGGAGAAGCTCGATCCTCTGGAAAAGCATCTTTTCATCAGCCCCCCCTGGTCTCTCTCGCCCCGTGCAACTGCGAGGACGCCTTCTCGTGTTCCCATCTCCCCGCACACGTACACGAACGGAACTCCCCGCGAGATGCTCTTGGCCCGTCCATCCTACTGTTTGCCCATTCGATGCATTCCTGCAAGTCTCCACCACATCTCAAGCGAGTGTCTCCACGGCACCATACGTAGGACACATGATGCATCAACCATGTATTAGCTACTGTACTCGTGCACGGAGATGCCCAAGATCTGTTGGCGAGGGTTTCCGCCGTGAGTGTGGGGGAGAGGCGGCGGTGGGGGTATCGTTGAGGCGCGTGCCTTGTGCGACCCAGTCGCGGAGATAAAGAAGATAAGAAAACTGCACAGAACAAGAGGAAGATAACGGAACAAAGCAACGGTGGCTGTGCGGTCTCGTTCGCTTTTCCGTGTCAGAGTCCTAACCAGAGCCCTAACCTAGCCAGTTTGCCTTAACCAGTTTGCCCTAACCCTAGAGCCACTTGATTTGTCATCGGTGGTCTGTGTGTTCAGCGCCCCCGCCCCACTTTCTGCTTCTCTCGCACAGTCAAGATCACCTCGCAGCAACCTACAGGCACCATGTCATCAGCACAGCAACCATCACCAGCACCAGGCTCAGATTCAGCAACAGATGCGTCAGTCGCTCCTCCAATAGCAATGTTCAAGCGCGGAAAGGGCCGGTCTCAGCAGAAACTCCAGGCACGGAAGCGACCTCTTGTCGACCCCGACGCATCCTCAGACGACGACGCAGACGACCATTCGGGCTCCGTAGCAGACGCCTCCTCCATCGCAAAGAAGCTAAGAGAAAAGAACACCAGCTCCTTCACTTCCTCCACGGGCGGCGTGGCCGCAAAGCGACGGAAGGAAGCCGCCGCAGTCCACAACTCCACCGCTCCTTCCAAACTCGACGTCGCTTATGCCACGAGCGGAACGGCCGCCAACCTCGCCGTGGACTCTGCCACCCGAACCCTCGACGTGGACGGGACCGAAGATCCCGACGCTCCACCGCCGCCACCCCCGCTCAAGGTCCTCGCCGGCGACGCAGCGGAGTCGGCCGACAACCTGTACCGCGGAATGTCGGGGTACAAGGAGTACGTCAACAAGCGGACAGACTCGGTCACCCAGTCCAACGCTTCCCGGATCCGTGCCGGCCCCCTGAGGGGATCCACCAACGTCCGTCTGTCCACCCGGATCGACTACCAACCGGACGTGTGCAAGGACTACAAGGAGACGGGATACTGCGGGTACGGCGACAGCTGCAAGTTCATGCACGATCGAGGAGACTACAAGAACGGGTGGCAGATCGACAAGGAGTGGGACGAGGCCCAGAAGGCCAAGGCCTTGGACCCCAACAGGTTCCTCATCGACGGAGAGGAAGGGGACGCGGCGGGCGAGGAGGACGCGGGAAGCGACGACGAGCTGCCCTTCGCCTGCGTCATATGTCGCAACGAGTTCAAGGACCCCATCGTCACCCGATGCGAGCACTACTTTTGCGAATCGTGTGCGCTCAAGCAGCATTCCAAGAGCATAAAGTGCTTCATCTGCGGGACCGCCACGCAGGGCCTCTTCAAACCGGCGAAAGATCTGCAGGCCAAGATCAAGGAGAAGAAGAGGAGGACGGAGGAGAGGGAAGCGGCCGCGAGGGCAGACAATGACGCCGATTTGGAATTAGACGGCGGCGGCGGCGATGACGATGACGAGTGATTGCCCTCTTACCCTACCTAGCTCACTGAGATCGTACTGCTGTTGCTCTCTGCGTAATCTACCTGCCGGCTTCCGTTCGAAGCTCAATCTTCGAAACCGCATTCTGATCATATAGTTTTTATTACGATGAGCGTTCATGGGGAAGTTTAGGTAGATGGGTTTAAGGTACGTCTAAATGAGGATGGGGATATAGTATGGATGGATGCAGGGTAAATGATGATAGAAAACTAATTAAAGACACGGTCCAGCCGTGGATGATGCTGGCCATCTACTGCTTGCCGGTCTTGTACATGGCGTCGATGTTGTGCTGATGAGCCTCCACGATCTCTTTTCGCTTGAGCTTCTGAGCAGCTGTGAGCAAACCGTTCTCGGGGGTCCAGATCTCAGCGTGAAGGGTGACGTTCCCCAGGATCTCGGCGGGCTTGAAGTCGGCACGCTTGGCGACGGCCTTCATGTCGGCGAGGATGTGCTTGCGGATCTCGTCCTGCTGGCACAGGTACTCGACGTCTCGACTCTGGATGCCCTTCTCCTTGGCGAGGGAGAGGACGGCGTTCTCGACGGGGTTCACGATGGCGACGGCGAATCCTTGCTCCGAGTGGGCGTACACGCACAGGTTGTGCACGTACGAGGACATCTTGTATTGGGATTCGAGCTTTTCGAGGGCTGACCGGATAAGGGAAGTGGAATGATCAGTTTTCGTCGGTGATTTTCGGCAAAAAAGACCGAGCGCGTTGGTGCACTCACCGATGTACTCTCCGTTCGAGAGCTTGACAAGGTTCTTCTTGCGGTCGATGACCTGCAGGGTTCCGTCGGGGTGGAACTCGCCGATATCGCCTGTCATCAACCATCCGTCGCTGGTGAGGGTCTCGGCGGTGGCCTTGGGGTTCTTGTAGTAACCCTTCATGATGGAGGGTCCACGAAGCCAGATCTCGCCCTGAGGGCGGGGACGGTTGAAGGGGGAGTAGTTGGTGTCCTCCACGGCGGTCAGCATGATCTCGACGCAGGATGTTGGGGGTCCGACGCGGCCGAGCATCCATGGGTCTTGAGGCAGCTGGATGGATGTGACACTGTAGGAACGATAAATCACAAGGGTCAACAAGGTGCAATGATTCCAGAAGTCGTTTCTTGCATTCTACTTACGCGCATGTCTCGGTCATGCCGTAACCTTGAACGACGGGGCACACACAGGAGGTCATGAACTTCTGAGTCTCCTGGGGCATGGGTGCACCTCCAGAGAGGGCGAAGCGGAGTCGTCCACCGGTCTGATCCCTGATTGGCTTGAAGATCGTGTTGTCGAGGAACCCGGTAGGGAGGCCCAGCTTGAGCAGCTCCCACTTGAACGCACAGGCGAATCGGAACACCTTGTTCGCAAAGGCACTCTTGTGCTTCAGCTTGCTCTCGACGCTCTTTCGGATCGTCTCCCAGACGGCGGGAACGCCGGACATGATGGTGGGTCCGAGCTCTCTGATGTCTCCCTTGCAGTTTCGGACGCTGGCGTCGGTGAGGGTCCTCACGGAACCGTATCCGATGGCGACGCCCTCGCAGATGCAGAGCTGCTCCGTAACGATCTCGAGGACGTGGGCGAGGGGTAGGTAGGCGAGGTACACTTCATCGTGGGCGATGACTGTGTCGGTAAGGTCCTTTGCTCCGGCGACGGCAGCGACGATGTTGGAATGGCTGAGCAACACGCCCTTGGGGTTGCCAGTGGATCCGGAGGTGTACATGATGAGAGCGATGTCCTCGGGCTTGGGAGGAACTGCAGACACGGGGGTGGCCTGTCCGAGAGCTACAACCTCGTCGAGGGAGTACAGCTCGTAGGCGGGGAAAGCCTCCTTGATCTGAGCGATGGTCTTGACGTCTGCCTCTCCGTTGTAGATGACACGCTTCAGGCTGGGGACCTTAGATCCGATCTTGAGCAACATCTTGAGGAGGTCTGCATTGGTGAACATGGTGGTGATGTCTCCCTCGTTGAGAGAGAAGCTCAAGCCCTCCTCTCCGAGCGTATCATAGGCGGTGGTGATGGTGATCGACTGGGACCAGGAAGCGTGAGCAATCAGCTGCCAGTCTCGGCTGAAAAAGTCACAAGAGCGTCAGGTTCTCGGCAGTCGTGAAAGGCACCGATCTGACTCCCCGGGCACCCACCTTGTCGCAGCGAACAAAGTCAGCTTGTCCTCTGCCTTGAGTCCAACGGCCCTCAGACCCGCAGCAATGTCAGCCACGTGCTGCTTGACGTCGGCGTAGGTCATCCACTGGAAAGGCGACAGCTCGTAAAAGTTCCACTTCTTGATGTCCTTGACGGCCTTCCCATCAACCATCCGCTCGACCTGCTTCTCTTCGACGATCTGACGGACAACCTTGCGCTGACCCATGGCGCGCTTAGAAGCGTGAGCCTGGACGGCATACTGGAGAAGTTCGTGGAGGGTGGTGGTGGTGGGATGAGGGACGGTTGCCAACCCGCGGATCGAACGGTTGTTGCGACGAGCCTTGCCGCGAGTGCTGGTGGCCTCGCCGGTTTCGACTGCCCTCGGTTTCCCCAGACGCGTGCCGAACAATAACACGGGGAGGAGGAATGAGATGGAGATCCAGGCAAGGACGGTCAGAAACATCTTTGCTGTAAAGTCCTTCAGGTAGGTACGTAGATGGAGTGTGGTAGGATGTGAGAGGCGGTCGCGAAGGAACGAAGGAACGAAAGAACGGTCGCCCTCCTTTTGTTCCTCGTGCTTCTCGAACCGACGGCAGGGCGGAGCTGCGACGACCACGCCCTTCAGTAACTCTGAAAAAAAAAAGACAAAATCGCCTTTGTCCATCCTCCCCCAAGGATTTTCACCCTCCCACATGGGGGATGGGGGATGCGGCGCCGCCTTGAGAGAGATGGCGGAATGGGGTGTGTGTACAAAAGTAGTCAAGGCAAGGGGAAAGGAAGGAACAGCGCTGCCCAAAAAGCGCAAGAAGGAGGATCTGCAACAAGTTTTTTTTTTGCGCAGCCTTGCCGCTAGCGGCACTTTTCGCCTGTGCGCGGCTCAAACGCCTCTTGATGTACACCTTACCCTCAGGTGTGGAGCATCGGTAAGTACTCAACCTCTCGGTACCTTCTTCTAATTTGGCAGACATCGATGATACGGAATGCTCGGTGGGAGGCTCGAGCCCAGCAGCAGGCTGGACACCGAAAGCGCAGACCATCGCCTTGCTAATTAGGTTCGAGCAAGCTAGGCGCACAGCATGACGACGACATTGGGTATGTACAAAAAAATATCTCAATCATAATTTCCATCTCCACTCCAGCTGTCCTCCTCGCTCTGCCAGTACAAATCATCCCCTTGTCTATTCCTGCCTTGATCGTCCCCTCCCGCATCTCCTCCGCCGTTGCCTCCATTCAAAGCGACGGAATCTAGGTCGTCGTCGTCATCGTCGTCGTCGTCCCCGGTTGCACCCCGTGGGCTCTGAGGGAGATCTCCGTCGTCCGGAGGTCCGTTCATCCCCAGACCGCCCACGCCAGTGAGCAGTGGCACGTTGTGCGGCTGGTTCCCTGCGTTCGGTCGAACTCCGCCCAGCGCCTGCCGGTCGCGCTCTTTTGTCTCGCTGAGAGGACCCGCCACATACTCCTGCCAGTCTTCAGCAGAGATGTATTCTAGGTTTGCCCGTTTAGCACGTGATCCTGCCGAGAAGGCGACATGGCGATTACTCACCTCCGACCTCCTGCACGAAGTCTTCATTGCATTTTTCTATTAGCTTGCAAACCTCATCCGAGATATACGTCAAGTGGCCCATATATCCCAGGCGGACTCCTTTCGGTTGTGCACTGCAGAAAATCGGAAATGGTTAATTAACTTGAAGGATCCATCTTGCAACGACAGTTGCTGAAGCAACGTACACATTCTTATCGTTGTCACTTTGTGCTTTGATTATCCGTTTGGTGAGGTCGCCCTGCTTGAAAATCTGACAAGCCAGGAGGAAATCAATAACGTCTCTCCTAGTCTCTTCAAATCCCAAGTGAAAAGTTACCGAAAGGACCAGCTTTCGAACAATGATTTTGACGCTATTCATCTGACTCTCTACAGCGGCGCGAGCAACGTCCTCCTCGTCCTGCTGAACTTCCTCGGGACTGCGCTCAGCATCTGTGTCCACTTTAACTTCCGCCAGGTTCTCAGGTTTGGGCGAGTCTGAAGGCTTCGAGCTGCTTGTGTACGAATAGGTGTTGAACACTTTGGCAATCATGTCGTATACGACAGAGTGCAGAAAGTTGTTCCATGGAAAGCTGAAGAACAAGTCCTGTGCGATGAACGGGTGTGAGAACGTGCTCGCCTTCCACTAAACTGAAAACTCGACAACTCACGAGACATGCGGGGAGAATCTTGGCGTCAATAAACTTGTCTGTGATTGTAATCAACTCGTCGGCAACGCTGGTGGTATGGGTTGGCGCGATTTCCGTCCCATTTGCACTATTGCCTTCGATCTTTGAATCTGCATCCGGTTTCCGCTTGGTGCTGATGGTACTGGCACTGATAAGGCGCTCGAAAAGAGGGCTCGAGGTGTATAGGTATTGCAGGTGTAAGATTTCCGCAAACAACTCGCACGTTTTCAAACGCTCGGATCCTAATGGTTGACTTTGTCCGTTGGTTGTAGTCTGCTCCTCCTGTTGAAGTGGTCAGCAATCACAGGTAATTCCGGACATAGTTTTGCTCTCGTGGTGCTCACCGAGCCGCGGGAAGAATGCAACAATTCAGCAAACTGCATGAGACGGCATCCAACCACGCGAAGGAGGTCGTTGAGATCCGTGGCTAATGCCTGCAGCTTCTCATCCGATGGAGGAGGCGGCCCTTGACGCAAATGGGCCGGCTGCACCTGATATTGGTGTTGCTGATATTCTGCTTGCTCGATCTCGCTGCAATACCGGCGTATCAACTCAATCAAGATGTTGATACCGTTCGTAAGTGTGGTAGATGACTGCGGTGTCTTCTGATCCAGCATGTACTCCGAAAGTTTGTTCATGATCTCTTCGCTGCGTGGAATTACGTATGTGAGTCGACTGATCGAAGCGTGTGCAGTTGACTTTGCCAAACCTCTTCAATCGATCCACAAGTAGATTCCCTCCGGCGCTAGCATTCATCATCAGGTGATCCTCCGCCACGCTCGAGTTCATGCCCGCTGATTGAATGGCTTCTTGCGGTGCAACCGCCTGGTAGCTAACTGCAATCACATCGAGGAGCGTTTGAGCGGCTGTGTTGTGTGTCTGTTTGAGTCGTCAGAGCTGGTTTCGTACTGTGAAAAAAGCGGTATGCGTGTTACCTCCGAATCCAGTGCCGGATCCAGTCGGCTAACCAGAGTATCGATCAGTCCTTCTTTGCTCAACCACTGGAACACATGCAACGCAAGTGTCAAAAGTTTGGGGCCAAGGGCTTCGATGTTCGGCAATGACCTCACCTCCACCACACCAGCGCCTTCCGGTATTTCTTCCAAGCTGATCAGCTTGAGCAACAGATCGGCTATGGCGGAGCTCCCGTTATGTGTCAAAAGTTTCTGAACAACACTCGGTTGGCCCCTGATGAAAGTAATCATCTACCCACGCATCGAAGATGTGAGTTAACGAGTCTCACATCTACGAGTGATCCATAGTTCGAACCTCTGGCATTTTTTTTGTAAGAAGAATACCGTTGACCTTGCTAAAGTAGCTAGCTGTCAACGGGTTCAGAGGAGCTGGCCGTTCCAGCAGGCTCCAAAACTTGCTCAAAAGTTGGGTATCGGCGACGATTGCTTCGCACATCGAGAAGATCTCACAGCTCAAAATTTCGCAAGCTAAGAATGGGTATCTGTACCGCGATGCAACGAAGTTCAGAAACCGAATACAGACAACGCCTATTCGTCAAGTCATTCCGTACTTGAATTTTTTGCTCTCATCCAGATCCTCAGCCATGATGTAGCCGAGGAGCTCCGTCAGATTTTGCGATTTGCTTAAGCTGTATGGCCGGGCGGATGTTTTCAGTTCTGGCTTCCACAAGGACCCGATACGCGAATGCCCGGGAAGACCCAGAACGTACAATTCCACCAACTTGGTATTGTGTGCCTTGCACTCCTGCAGCATCTCGTCTTCCTCAAAGAGCTCTTCCAGAGTGACGCCCTCCTTGTCGAGGAGGCCATCGACTGCCGAAGCACTATGGAAGCCGAACCGCCAAAACATTCCCAGGGAGTCGATGAGAAGGACCGGCACAGAAGTATATTTGTGCGTATAAGCTCGAGGATCCCCGTGGACTGTACGTTCGTGTTCGGTGGGGGTTTGTGGTCGCGCAGAGAGGGCCCTTGAATGGGATCGGTAGTTGAGAAATGCTGGGGATGGGGGGGAGGAAAGGGTGACGAGCGTGGACGATGTAGACGTTTCCCGCCTTGATGTGCGCTGTCGATTTCAGATCATTTCGACTCTCAGCGATGAACTCTCATGAGGGACGTGGCCATCAGACATCGACGCACAGACGACATTGTCAGTACATAACAATGTCATGATGAAGATCAGTGGCTAGGATGGCTAAGGGATGACCTCCTGTTCACAGTAAAAGGCGACCAAGTTTTGGAATCAGAGAAGGTAAGTCCCCGACAGGTGGTGCCGGTACTTCCGGTTGGTAACGCGTTACACCACTAACGTTCTTGAGAAAACGGCAGCTAGACCGTGCAGAAGAGCCGAAAGAGAGATACCATGCCGCACCACGCCGAAGCACGCGCATCTGGCGGTATCGAATTTTGAGATGTGTTGCGACGTCGCGTTTCTAACTGTACAGTGCGAGTCGACACATTATCCCCGCTGCGACCGCCTTCCAAACCCTCTGGCGTCAGGCTCGCCACGTTGTTGTCCTCAGTGAGGGGGTTGATTTCGATTTGGAAAAGTCACACGAAGTGCGATGTTTCGCGCATCTGGGCACCGATGATCGGCGCGGGACGTGGCAACTGCCGCATCAATGGAGAACAAAACTTTGACTCAAATTCTATCAAAACGAACGCTTGCCACACTCTCACAGGAACTCATTACATATGCTCCCTATCAGGGTTGAACTGATGACCTTCGCGTTATTAGCACGACGCTACTACCAACTGAGCTAAGGGAGCCGTGTTGTCGGAGCAATTTTTGGCAATATAAGTTACAGCCCATTTTAGGTGTCTTCCCAAGCACGAGAATAGTCGGCCGGCAAGCTTTCCATAAGCTGTCCAGGCTTTCCATAGGCTTTTCATAGGCTATTTGCATCGAAGTTGACGCGACCTTCAGCCTCGAACTCTAGGAAACTGTCTCCGCACTGTTATCAACGAGGAAGAAGCGGTACCGGGTGCATATGCAGCCATTGAGCACGTCTTCCATGTTGTCCAGCTTCTGATATGAAGGGAACCGCTCTTCCTACGCCTAGCCCTACGCTGCGACAGACTCAACCGACATACATGCGATCGCTCTTGGGGTGGCAAGCGCCTTGCGCGTGATGGTCAAGAGTCGATCAGGTCTATGCTTGTTGTGGAACATCGAGGCCATCGTCTCGAAAAGAGGACAAAGACAGAAAGGTTACGCGATATTCGACCTATCCAGTTTCGTAAGGACATGAACCGATACCCGATGAGAAAGGTTACTGGATGGCGGTTAGCAGCAGCTCTTGATGCCTCGAACTGGCCCCCTCCCCCCTAAGGAGCAAGAAGTCTCCTTGGCAGTCGCAGACAAGCCCATAGGTTCCCGGCAGATGGCAGTCAAAGGGCAGGCAAGGGTGGTCTAGACCCTGCAACTGCCTACGCTTTGTGTCGGCGGAACCCATGCCGAGCATGTTTGCTTGGCGTTTTGGAAGCTCGAGCCGATATAGGGGGCTTACCGAGTTTGCGGACTGTCGGCAAGGGTGATTACTCGCTTCATTTCCCCGGGAAGGGCCGATGTAGGTCGCACAGAGCGAGGAAGGTCCCAAACGGAACCCCCGATAGGTAGCACACAAGGGAATATGTAAGGACCTACACATGTGCATGTTCTTGTAGTGATGCGCCTACGTTCCCATCTTCGTCGGTCTCCTTACTTCCGCTGCTTCTCCGCGGCCCTTACAGCTTGTTCGTGCTCAGTCATCCCGGAAGTTTCTCGCTCATACACACCTCCAGTCACATACTTGGGACCCTCGTGGAGTACAAGCATCCACGCGCTCGTCCCTCTCAAGGCGCGTCCCACGGGTCATTTTCCCTCTTTTGCTTGCCCAGGCATATGGCTGGTGATGCCAGGGTCGGCGCTGGAAGGAGGAGGGCATGTGAACCTTGCCGCGCCAGAAAGCGCAAGTGCGATGGTGAGATCACCGTCGTCTCTCCTCAGCGCGGGAGCCACGCCCTCTTTGGATGACCTGGAAGCTCATGGCAATTCTTTCCGTCATTTCAGGCGACAGGCCCATGTGCGGCTCATGTCGCGTGTTCGGTCCACCAGAGACTGGATGTATCTACACGACCGACAGGCTTCCGGGCGTACGCCGGCAGTCGGTGCCCATGATGCAGAGCAGTGCTCGACCTAACAGCCTGGCTGTTACCGTTCGAGGCACTGCCGATCGATTGCCACGGTCGTTGAGTCCCATTTCTCCTGGGACAGGCTCCATGTCGAAAACTGTATCGAGTCAACAACAGCATCAGCCACAGCATCAGCCACAGCATCACCAGCATCCCCCATCACCCATTTCAGCGGAATCGCCGTTTTCGGAGGACAGCGTTCTCCCTTTCGGAATCAACGAGACGATCCACGTCAGCGGAGTCCTTGTCTCGATGCGATTGATTGACATCTGGTTTCGGTAGGGACCGTCCCATCCAGGTCCTGGCAGAGCGCCGTTGACTTTTCCATTATTGACTTTTCTAGTCTAGGTTCCCTGGCGCACAGATGCCGTTCAACTTCCTGCACAGAAAATCTTTCCTAGAGTCCATACGCACGCAGGATCCGTTCCTTCTCGCAGCGATGCAATGCTTGGCATTCAAGTATACTGCTCAGCATGATCAGAGCTCCCCTGGACCTTCTTCTCCACCAAATCTAGGGGAAATGCATTACCTTGCAGCGCGTGAGCTGATGGTCAACATCTACAACACCCACTCCATCAGCGCGGTGCAGGGCTTGCTCATACTAAGCACTTGCGCAGCGATGAAAGGGCTGGTTTCGCTGTGCTGGCAATACATCGGCATGGCTGCGAGAATGGGGCACTACATCGCACTGGAGCTTGAAAGTTTTGGCGGTTGCGAATTTTCGCCCTTGAGCGAGGAAGTTCGGCGAAGAACCTGGGCGTCTTGCCTATTGCTAGAACGGTGGGTCATCGGACATGTATGCGCGCATCTTGCAAAAGTACTGATTTCGGGATCCGCTTTAGAATCTCATGGCTCGATACCGACATGCCATCCATTTTCGCCAATGTCCCGGTACGCATCCGGGCGCATATCCCCGATAGTTCTTGGCCGAGATTGTGGCCTGGGCAGGGAAGAAGTTCGGTTCAGCAACCTTTCGAGGAATTGGCATTATTAAACTACCTCAGGCAGTTGATAACGCTTTTCGGCAAAGGTGTTGACTTTATCCGTGGACATCACGGCGTGGATATGATCCGCAAATACCAATCTTTGGACGCCGAGCTGGACGTATGGTTTCTGTCGCTACCTTCGGCTGTTCGGGAGATGTTGGCGCCGTCGAAGCAACCAGCATTACGGACTCGCATCGCTGGAGGGGAACCGCACTTCTGGTTCGCGTTTACAGTCGCTTCGTTGGGACTTCACGCACGCGCCGCGCTCCGGAAGTGGGTTCTCGACATGGTTATCGCTGACTCTCATCGAGTGGTGACCGCCGCAACGTTCGCCCTCAGCTCCGAGACCGGCGAAGAACCAGAGAGTATTCGCTTAAACAGCGGTGTCCTTCTCGAAAAGATCGTCGCCGACGCCGTCCGTGTCGCCGACGAGCACGCTTGCCTTCTGGAACACGCTCTTTCGCGTGACCATACCCTTGGCTCCTCCACGCCACATCTTTCTATGGGCACTTACCAAGTCGGGCTGATCTACGCCATCGCACTCACTCGTGCCGCAGCGGACGGTGACGACGCCATGATCCGAAAGTGCGACGCAGGACTCGTGATACACGATCGTGCGCTCGAAGCTTGGAGTAGAATCTTTGTTCCCTCTCGCGCCGTTCAGATCGCTTTACGCGACCTTCACGCTGCTGCCCTCTGGGGCCCAGCACATCCCACCCCCGCCAATCCCCAGTTCCTCAACGCTGTGCCTCCGCACGCCGAGCTCCCACCATCATATCCTAGGTACAACGCGAACCCATCACACCTCCCATGAGGTCGTCTCCGCAGGTCATTCCTTTCATCACCTCTCTTCGCCTCCCCCACCCTATTCAACAGTTCAGCTGTAAATACTTTTTTACCATATATAATTTTGGAAATCCTATGAAGAAGGCTTTCGATCCTCAAAAGTGGGTTCAATTATCCGAGCTTCTCCTGCGAGTTTTTGGACATGTGGGAGAGCGAGGTGGCAATGTCTGCATCATGCTTCGACTCTGTCCTCTCGAGTTCCTTCGCCAAGGTGGCCACCGACGTCTCCAGCAAGTGTATCTTTTCTGTCCGTTCCGGAGATCCGACGGGAAGATCCGCGTCCTGGAGAGGGAGAAAGCACGAACGATAGATAGAGTCAGAACACGGGTGTCCCAAGGAGGGTGGTTCATCAGTCGTTTGAGGGGGGAAAGTCGGCCCGCACCTTCTTTTTCAGTACTTCGATGGTTCGTAGCAACTCGTGCACCTCCCCGTGCAACTCGGCTTCCCTCCCGCGCTGCTCGACCAGAACCTCGGCTGCTTGTTCTTCCATCGTTGGGTAGGATTGTTTCCTCGTCGTCTTTGGAGAAGAACTGGGAGTCGAGCTTTGTGCAGGATTTGAGTTAGTCTTCACGCGCGTCGCGCGCGCGTACTTTTTCGATAGCATCGTTTCCGGGTCGCCAAACGGCGACCAACAGGAATGATAGCGAGGACTAGTCGTTGCCTTGCTTTCTTCTCGACTTTGATGTACTACAATGGGAGAAAATGTGGATAGTGAGCGGGTGTATTCAGAGACAACTGAAGAGCGTGAATTGTGCTGCTGGGTACGATGCGGCCCGCCCAACAACGACCACTATCCTGGGGTCGAAGGCCACGCGAGTGCGCATGTCTGCGTGTGGGCTACGGCCGATCAACGCGAGGCCGACGACGGGCTCCTGTTGGGCCGCGATGGCATGAGCGCACGGGTGGAGAAAGCTGGGGGATGTTCGCGCGAAGGCCCCACCAACAACGACAAGCGCGATAAAAATGTATATATTTGTGACTGACGTCTCGAAACGAAAGAGGTGGGGTGCCGGTCCCGAACAGAAGTGGAATGGCGAAACGTCAACACGGCGACCAACAGGAATAATAGCGATCGCAAATTGATTGAGCTTGCATGTTCACAAAGCGTTAATGAATGTCAAGAAGAGAGCGACTATAAGCTAAAGGAACTACCCAAAACTAAGGCTACTGTTCAATTCTTTCGAACCATACGCCTTCTTTCAGTCCCCTCTCCAGGTCCATGTTCGAGAGTCCAGCAATCTTGCCCGTCAGTGGATCTACGCCGAAGGTGATCAGCATCTCCCTTCCCCCGTCATCGGAAAGAAGAGCGTCAAACTCGTAGGGAATGTACGTCGGAGCGATACGTTGGAAGTTGAAAGAGTCGTAATGCCAATGCGTAGCATGCCAAACTCCGATCATGGGTGAGTTTATCGCGAGTTGGTCACCTTTGATCTCCACTGTGACAAGGCCGAGCGCGTCGTGCGTGTAGGTGCCGGCGTACGCGGAAAGCGGTCGGGAAGGATTCGTGTCGGGGATACGTTGCGCCTGACGTGCGTCGTATTCCGCTTGTGCTCCCTTTCGCATGCGATCCTGAATGTCGAGGAGGCGGTCCACCCACGGAACGGGAGGGGCGGAAGGGAATAATATGCGGTCGGCGATGGTGTTGCAGGCTGCTAATACGGCAGGACCTGCGTTGTTGGCATTGGTGAGAATGACTGCACCGAGCTCTTGGTCGGGAAAGAGGACGAGGTAACTGGTGAACCCGGCCCAACCGCCTGAGTGCGAGACGATGCGGTGACCCCGGTACTGGCTGATCGCCCAACCAAGACCATACGTGGAGCTGCCCTAGAGGTATGACGGGAGTTAGAGATCAGTGAGAGGGTCGAGAGTGCAATCGCGTAAGTCACCATTTCCTGGAAGCGAGGGAGTCCGGGCATGACCATTCGCGGGGTGTGCAGCATGTCAAAGTCCGTCTGATCAAGCATCCGTTTGCCCGTTGCGTCAATCCCCTTCTTGAGCAGCGCTCGCAGCCACTTCACCATGTCTTCGGCGGAACTTCCGATCACGCCCGCAGGTGCAGTTCGGGCGCTGCGTCGGTTGGCCTCAAATGGAATCTCCACCCGGCTGCCGTTAGCGTAAACGTAGTAGCCATCGGCAGCGTTTCCGGTCCGGGAGACATCAAAATCCACGGTCGTCCTCGACATGTCGAGAGGATCCAAGATGCGTTCCTGAACGAGACCCTCCCAGGTGCCTTGACTGCTCGCATTGCCGGCAATCACGCCAGCGAGATGGAACATCAAATTTGAATCTGATATGAGATTGAAAGTGGTTCAGCGGACAAATTGAAACACCCGGACAAGGCACTCGTACTGCCGTACATTGCCATTCTTCACGAAACTGCTTTGTGGGCTTCAACGCTTCCAGATGCTCCAAAAGGGCCATGCTCGAGTTCCGCCACGTGCGAACAGCGTCGTATCCTGTCCCGAGGCCGGTTCTGTGTGACATGATGTCCAGAAGCGTGGCCTTCTCGGTGGTGACAGGGTCGTGGAAACGAACATCTCGATAACGTCTGATCGGCGCGGTCCAGGACAGGGATCCCTCTGACACCATTGTTCCAACCGCGAAAGATGTAAAAGCCTTCGTCAAGCTCGCGAGCATGAAACGGGTTGTTTCGTCGACGCGACTTCCCTTCTCATTTGAATGCCCGAACCCTTGCAAGAGGACCGTCTCGTCCTTGTGTAAGATGCCGACCGCCATTCCCGGAATGTGGAAAGCTTCACGCAGAGCTTCCAAATCTGTCGCAAGGTCATTGTCTTCGACCATGACTTTCTGACTGGCCTGCTGGACTCCTGGATGAGCGCTGCTCTCTAGGGCCAAGAAGAGTGCTATAGTCGATACGAAGGCAAAGAAAGATTGGAACATTGCGACGGGTTGCCGGCTACGGGACGGGTGAGCTGCTACTCGAGCGACCGATGGGGCCCTCTTACCGGTACAGAGTTGAGTCGGTGGGCGATGCTCAGCACCGTGGTGTGCTTGAACTGCGTCATGATCGCGGAGAGGAGACGTTCGTC
>JADGJA010000309.1:10319-24442 GCA_027596035.1 Thoreauomyces humboldtii
GACCTCCTTCCCTTTTTCCGAAAGATCTCCGTCATGGAAAAAAGAATGGTACAAAACATCGATTCAAGGGCCGCGATGGAGGTCGACCTGCACCAATCAGTATATAGATACAAGATAGTTGCATTTTGACCTCCTTCCCTTTTTCCGAAAGATCTCCGTCATGGAAAAAAGAATGGTACAAAACATCGATTCAAGGGCCGCGATGGAGGTCGACCTGCACCAATCAGTATATGGATACACGATAGTTGCGTGTCGACCTCCGTCCCTTTTTTTTGAAGATCCCCTTCATTCAAAAAATATGAGAAGAACAAAATCCTTTGCTTTGAATTCCGCGATTCGAGTACCGCGATGGAGGTCGACATGCACAAATCAGTATATAGATACAAGATAGTTACAGGTCGACCTCCGTCCCTTTTTTCTAAAGGATCCCCTACATTTAAAAAAGAGAAAAGCAATGACCCCTTTGCTTTGAATCCTGCGTCCCGCCATTCGAGTGCCATGACGGAGGTCGACCTGCATCCTACAGTATATAGAAACATGATAGTTGCATGTCGACCTCCTTTCGAGAGATGCAAACTGTGCCTTTTGGCTTTTTGCCATTTTGGCACTTTTTAAAAGACATGCTTAAGAGCGGGATCGGATCAAAATAGCGAGGATGATGACCTGCACGGAGTACATGAGACCTTCCATCGTATCAGAAGCGCCAGGTACTTTCGATCCAGAGTCATGCAAAGCATCCAAGGCAGGGTCAGTATGTTGCCATAGCGCGTGGACAGCATAAGCCGTGCCGTTCACTTTGCTCAGCGCTTCTTCAAACTTGTTTCTGATGGTGTAGCTATCATAAACGTCTCGCTTTCTGCCATCTACTTTCACCTGGCGCCTGCCTTTTTTGCATGCAACAAGACGACTATTGCTCCACGCTGTCAGTGCTTTATTGGTCAGTTCCAGCGCCCGACGTCTGCCATCGCACGAATTGATCTTCCCAGGCAGAGCTGGAGTGCCCCGAAGTTCAAACGCATCAGGCAGCTCTTGCCACAACGTACCGAGTTCATCAGGAAGCTCTTCGATGGTGCGCATAGGGACCATTGCGGTCGTGTCTGCCGACAGCTCGACACCAAGAATTGCTAAAAGCTTTTTTACATAATAGAACTGAGACCCTGTGCCAGGCATAAATGGGACCAATCGAATATTTCGTCGATCGTGGGTGTGAACACGCTCTGGCGATGATAATGCCTCCTTCTTTGTGTTCTGTAGTCGTTTGCGATCTGCAGGATTCATCCAGAATGTCCATAACCTGGCTTCAACTTCCATGGGCAATGGAGTGAGCTGGCAACGAAAGTAATGTTTGGTTATCATCATCTTCTCTACGGCCGTAGCCGTCTTGATCAGGGTGCGGTTCAAGAACACGTCGAGGCGTGCGCGATCAATTTCTGGAATGTCCTCGTAGGTTAGTCCTGTGTTCGTCTTCACATTTGCTATGCGTTCGATGGTTTCTGGATCAAACTGGCAGGTAAACCCAGTTCGCCGCAGGAAGCCCCGGAATTCCTTGGCAAAGTTTTCGCTCGACTTACGTTCCTCGAGGAGGTTCTGTAAGTGAAGTCGGATAAGCCATTCCTGTTCGTCACCCCACTCAGAAGACACCCCCAGCTGGTGATAAAGCCGTTCTCGGGCATCCTCTGCATAGCGAGAGGCCACCACCACATCGAGTGCCTGGATCTGCCTTCTTTTGTTTGCTAATTTGTCTTCTATCATTTCGATCGTCGCGGCACCAACCTGGCCAGAGCTACCGCCACTGATAAAATAGTGCAACGTGTTATCATTGAAATGTCGCACACGTTTCGATGCCTGAATTCCGTCCCGGGCGCCAGAACCTCCCGAACAGCCGTAAAAAAACATAAGGTCAAAGTGGCTCTTGACGTCAAAGTTCACACCCACTGTGACCTTCGACGTGTACATGAGAACCTGGAGCTCAACCCACTTGACACGGACGCTGCTCAAGTCCTTGTCCAAGTCATCATTGGCAGCCCCGTGGTAGAATTTCAGTCTCATTTCGGGGTGGCGTTGTCTCATCCTCTGCTCAAAGTCTTCTCCTTTGGATTTAGAACCCCAGAACACAACCACACGCTTTCCCTCTGCGATGGCGGACTGCAGATTTGCTTCCCAAACTGCGTAACTTGCATACTGAAGAGCTTGACATGGGGTTGGAAGCTGCTCGTTGACGGTAACAATCACACTTTCGGAATCGGCAGACGGATCGATATTGGCTGCCATAGCCTCGGCAACATCGATTGTGCGCTGCGATAAGAAGGCGTCCAAAAGCACCCTACGCTTGGCTTTCTTGTAGATGTTCTGGAATGCAACTGCATTGTTAATCAGCCTTCCGGACGCGGTCAGCATGGTTGGGGAGCTGAACTGCTTGAGACAAGCCTCAACCTCGTCGATGAGCAACAAATCGTAAGGTGCAGCTTCTGATAGGCGCCAGAGGCTTTCCATTTGAATTACAAGGAAAGGGACCTTGCCCAAGTCGCCACTTACCTTATGGTAAGATCGGAACTTCATCGGCAGTCTGTCATTCAGATCGGCAGTCACGTTCTGTGCATAAGTTGTGCGTGACGCGGCAACTAGTACGCGAGCTGGGTGTGTTGACAGAATCAGCTGTGCCATCCCATATGTCTTACCACTGGCCATTGGAGATTGGGCTATCACCGTGGTCTTGTCTTCGGGAAGGGCTGTCATGTATTCGGAGGAGTAGCAATGGACAGGAAAGCGAGTGGTGAAAGTCATGCACTCGCTGCCGAAAGCTAAAGGAGCACAGAGCTTGGCTAAACGCTGTAGCGTCCTCGCATCGTATCCTTCTGGTCGACCGGCTCGGGCCAGCGCCTGCCACATTTCTCGATGAATCTCTTTGTCAAACTTTCTCGATTGCGCTGCCCACGCTTCAAGGGGCTTGTATGTACCTCCCGCTCGTTGGAAAGCGGCAACGATTCCAAAGTAAACCTCCCAAGGTTGCCCTACTCCCTCATTTGGTATGCATTTCAGGTAGAACTCTATGGAGCCATCATTGTCCGCAATGGTCTTAGTCGATACTGGAGAGGTTACCAACAGTTCCTCGAGGCTATCGGAAACCTTGAGGGTCCCGTCGCGCCGCATTGGAGGATGACGCTTGCTTTTGTTTGGGACAGAGTGTGTGGGGTTTACAATTCCTAGTAAGCTGACATCCAGGGCTCTCTCATTCGCTTCAATGTACGTCACAAAGTACTTACTATTTTGCAGTATTCCAGATATCTCCAGCCTAGAACCGTCAAGATTGACCGGGACCAGCATTCGATCGCTTCCCATTTTGGTAGACCAGATTGTCCTAAGCTGCTGCCATCCGGAGTACACGCTGGGATCGAGCGGATGGCCCTGATTGCCTCCCTCCTGCGGCAATCTGCACAAAAGCGAGTCATTTTCTTGCAGGTATGAGACAAAGGCACGATGGAGATTTTTACGGTCATCGGAACTCCTGAGGAACCACCCGGCCCGACAAATCAAATGATAGGAGTACTTGACTTTTTGGTTCGTGGAGTTGGCGCACAGCAACAACCAGTCAGCTACTTCCGGGGCATCTTTCACGCTGTGAAGTAACATGAAGTTTTGGAACTGCACAATAATTTCGCGCACTACGTCTTGCGGGGACGGAAAGGGCTCACACGTCTGATACCACTCAATGTCAAAGTACATCTCGGCCGGCTTCTCCCCCTCTATCAGCTCGTAATACCATTTGTCAGAGCATTCGTCATGCAGGGTCTTGAGAAAGTCAGGAAGCGTGCGGAAGCAGTAAAATGTCTTGCTGTTCTTCTTTAGGGCAACCTTATCCTTGGCAATGAGGAGCCGATCGGGCCAACATGTCGGTACAATCTCATAGAGTTGCTTCTTGGTGAAGGCTTGAATGGCCAAGTCCGTGGTGGTCAATGAAGGCATGTGTTTTCTGAAAACCGGAGAGTATTATCTTTTATGAGAGAATATATTTCTTCCGACCATGATCGCGTTTGAGAGGCTTGTGTCCCGCAGAGCAGAATTTACAACTGGTTGAAGTGGACCAGCACATATGTGTATGGAGACAGGCTAGTGCCCTATCACCGTCAGATAGGCAATTTAACGATGCGCACTGTCCAACCTTAAGTTCCAGCTTGAGATCTCTGTTAATGTCACTTCTTGGCAAGCAAACGGCTCCGCCTCGTGCTACTGTGTTGCACATAGGAGTTCAGCACACCCGTCACCTGGACGCAACCTTGCTAAGGAAGACCTGTCAAAAGTAGCAAAGATCCTCCGATTGACACTTTCTGGAAACGCGTCTGTGTACGTTTGACAGTACACTGGCTCCAACTTATTGAGCTTCTCCGGGAGGTCTTCAGCCCAAAACTGACGAAGGGAAGACTACAAGATATTGTCCTCCTGACAAGAGCCAACGTTTCGCATCGCTGCAGATATGTACCTATGAGTAGGACACTTCGCTGCGCACATCTCGCCACGTCCTTTCCCGTGAGTCAACTTCGCACTTCATAACCTAGGCATGGAGCTTGAACAATATTTTTTTGCCTTCACTCTTACACACACCGACGAGAACCTCTGACCTTATGACCTCTATAGAGAACATGCATCGTGATGGCAATCACTGGGAGAACGACGCAAGGTCTGACGAGGAAGACGCACGATCTGCCGAGGGAGACGCATCCGAGAAGGGGGAGGCACGATCTGAGAGGTGTACCCTTGATTTCTCTCGGAGGCTATGCGCTGGCCTTACCAACGTGAGGAAGCACCTTAGTGCCCTTCACATCGCCAGCGAAATGGTTTACCGGCTGCCGAAGCACGTAGGAAAAACCGATGCCGACGTGCATAAAGAAACTCTTTGTCAAGTCCACCTGCTCATACATTTGGTCGAACTTGTTACTTCAACCGTCGAAGACCTGGATATCCTGCTCATCGAGCTGTAGCAAGTGGAAGGAGGCACTTGGACTCGGAGATGCGCACAATTTCGACAGGAGCGGTGAGGCAGAGGGAACGGCTTCGTTGGACGTGCTTCCGATCACTTGCAAATGAAAGAATGACACGCTTGTCACTTGGAGGAGCCTTCAGGGAGCAGCACAACGCATGGATCAAAGCTGTTTAAGGCTGAGGTCGGTCGGGTGTCGACCTGCAAAGTCTTTGGCAAACGCAATTGCACAGGCTTTTATTTTCTGAAGGGAATAGACATGCAACGCAAAAGGAGACAACGCCGAACCATAGAAAAGAGAAAGGGATGGACGCTCAGGTTCAAGAAATGCTTCGGGCATACCTGGCCGCACACACCACCGTCCGACAGTCGCAAGAACAGCTCAAATCCGCAAAGACACAGCGAAAGCGTTTGGAACAGCAGATAGCACCTCTTCTCGAAAAGCATGATCTTGAGCTGATAGATATTGACCAGTATCGCTTATACAGGTACGGAGATCGGCTTGTGCCATACCATCTTCAAGGGACAACTTCATCATAACAATTGAGCGCATTCAACACTTCCACGAAAAGAACAGTAATTTCGTCGAAACCATACACCGTACCTACCAGAGAAGGTTCTTGTCGGGATGGACGCTCTTCAGCAACAACAAATGGGGAGAGCGCGGCACAATCGACTCTTTTTTTTTCTCATGCAGACTGTAAGACCGAGGCACACCCACCATTTTTCTGAAGCAATGCCATCGACCACGTCGTCGACCAATATGACCCGGTGCCCCCTGGATTCGCTGAGTGCGGCCATCTGCCTTGCGGGCCAGAGCGGAGAGGACCAAGATGCGTTTGCCGCATTGGTCCAGGACTACACGAAGCTCTTGATCTTCGCAGCCAGTACACGCTCCAAGTCCCAAACGGTCAACATCACTATTGATACCACTCAGCTCTCAAGTTCGAACGAGCTCCACATGTCGGACCCAAACGCTGATGCCATGGCCGAAGCACTGGCAATGAGGATAAAATTGCGGTTCCCAGCAGCAGACATAAAGGTTGAAAGGCGGCAGTCGTACGTTGCTGTCTGTGTTAAGCGCGTGTTCCCAAACCACTGAGAGACACAATACGTCTATGACACGGGTCATCTGGGGCAGTTGAGCATCGGCTGCTTCCTCAAACGGGTCCAATCGGTCACATCAATCTTTCTTTCTTCTTTCTTTCTTCTTTGAAGCTCACTTGAACACCAGCTGAGCTTCAAAAATCCGTTGTACAGAGGGCCGCAATTCTCATGTTTTGCTCCGTCTACAGTTGAACAAATTCGGGATCAAGACCACGATCTGCAAAAGGAACACAATTTGCTTTCTTCTCCATCCAAATAAGCGCTTATGTGCATATGCAGAGAGAAGACTCGGAACACACACACACACACACACCCATGACGCTGGTGCTACTGCTCGTACTACTAGTTTCGCTTGCGTTAGCACTTGGATTGATATCCAAACCTGCTTTCGCAGAAATATGTATGAGACACACGCAAAACCTGTCGAACGTGGAAGGCAAACCTGTGGCCAAGAAAAGATGCCCCATATGGGCACCGCAGCGACCCGCGACGGAAGGGCTACATGAGCTCCAAGAATTCTCAGCCATGGACTCAGGCTTACCAAAGCCTTTATCCACCAGAAGTACGAAAGCACAGAAAAGGACTGCAAACAAAGAACTACAAGGGTCATCGACTAGACCCGTGTACATTGCAGAACCCAAGGCCGTGCGAAACGACTTTAACAGAGTGTCCCATCGCGTACCACGATGCCACTTGCTTCCCCTCTTCAAGCGCCTGTTGCAGGGACCAAGAAACACAGACGGACAGGGATATATCTACTTTTATCGTCACGAGAGTGCTGAGTCGTCGGCCGCATCCAATAGGCACTGGAAAGTTGGATGTACCGGTATAAAGGCGGAGAAGCGTGTGCAACAATGGGCCAGGAAATGTGGCCACCGTCCTGTCCTAGCCGCACAAATTCCAGTCAAGTACAACATGTTCTGTGAGAGTTTGATTCACAAGGAGCTCAAACTCCGTAGGCGATGGCTGGGAAACCTACCGTCTGTCAAAAACTTCCATCAATATTGGCCTTATAGGATAGGTCATCAGACGAGGTCTGAAAGGCAGCTCTAATACAAAATAGTTTTATTCGAGGGGAGGGGAGGGGAAGTATGCCACGCGATAATCATCCCAGATCTCCCCGGACAGCAGCTTGTTCCCACTCAGACAAGCTTCACCCGCATGGAGCAGCATTTCCAGAACTGTTTCACTCTTTCGTTCTTGATGGTACTATCGCGAACAAATTCTTTCCCCGGAAGATGCTTGGACAACGTGTCAATGATGTGCTGGTTGTTCTTGAATGTCTTTGTCAAGGGGCCGGGCATTCGATTCTTCACTTCTTCCAACGTCAGATACGCACTGTCATCATCTAGGTCGACGTTGTCCTCGACGAAGTCTTTCAAATTATGTACATCCGCTGCAACTTCGTCCTTCCATTCTTTGCATGACACGGGGATCGAGTTGAAGCCCTTTTCTTCATACAGACGATACCCGTTGAGTAGCCACTCGAGGATATATGGCCGCCACGAACTGAACCTGTCAGCTATGTGTACATCTGCCAGATGCTTGTACTGATGCGTAGAGTCTGCATAATTTTCCAATGACAGGAACTTTGCTCGGCAAGGGATAACCAGCATCCGGTCAAGCAGAGCTTCATCATGTGTTCCAAACTTTGGCTGACACTTGTCGTTGAAGATGAGTACGTACTTTGTGTGGTGGAAGACTGTTTCTGTTTTCTTGGAGTAAGCAGGTCTAAACTCACCAGCACTGTTCCCTCCGTGCCTGTCCTTGAACAACTTGTCGTCGAGCGCCTTTTTGTCACTGAGCTCCTCGAAAACGGCCAAGAGTACCTTGACATAGGCAAACGCAGAAGCGTTGTGTCCATTTTGGTTTCCGCGGCTGTCGTCATCGTATATATGAGCGTTGTTTCCTTGTTTCGCATTACAGCCCAAAGCAGTCATGATCGCTTGAACGAACTTGCTCTTGGCACAAAAGCCACCACTTCTGTCCTTCATGACAGCAAAGATCTTCTCCGGGTGATCGCCTCGGAGGCAATATCCAAAGTAGATTTGAGCAATCTCACGCTCGTCAGGGATGGGGAACACCTTTTCCACAAATTCCTGCCAGTCTCTGGCCAAGATCTCGTTCCGTGGATTCGCATCGTCGTCGAAGTAGTTGTATCCAACAGTCTTGCTGATGAGCACGTCTTTGGTGTACTTGGACAGTGTACCGGTACGGATGTTTAGATACCCATTGTTGCAGCCCAGATAGAACGGATTCGTGTCAAGTTTTTTCACAAAGTTGCCATCGTATACCTCAGTTTGGAAACACTCCATGATGTTTTTGATCGCGCTGTTGAACTTTGTGACAGCGTACACGCCTTCAATGTACACTTTTTGTTGCGTGAAAAATTCCAGCTGCTGCCGTTGCGTTTTGGTGACCCGTCCACCTTCTTCCAGGATGCTTCGCTTGATTGCTTGGATACAATCGCAGATGTTTTTCATATCTGTTGCCCACGCTTCCGCCACGAACCTGTCGAAGAAAGACCGTACACAAGGCATAGGTACGACGTTCCAGTTCGTGATAAATTGCCAAAAGTCAGTCCCGTCGTAAACAAAGTTGCCATCACTCATGACGGCTGTCAGTTTAGCAAAGTCTACATGCGACTTGGTGGCGGCCGCAAGGGTTTTTGCCGAGGCGAGAGCATCGACTTTCGCAAAGTCTACTTTCACCGGATGCGGGGCATTCGTGAGTTTCAAGCCCAACCGAGAAAGGAACTCACCAGGAATGTCAAGAGGCTTCTCATGCAAACGACACGGCACTCCAACCGTCTCGAGTACATGGCGTTCGGCCTCGCGTAGCAGCTCCAACGACACAGGTTGGTCATCCCATGACAGGATCATCAAACCATCAAATACAAGCGTATTGATGTGCCACCCCGCAAGTTTAAAGAATTCCATAACCGCCAGGGTGATCTGGTTTTCCACCGTTTGTGTGCATCCGGCCAGAAAACTCCCTGCGCGGTTACGAACAACCCGAGCATCCCTAGACGCTTTAGTTTTTTTCCAGACGAGCGGAAAGTCTTCCTGAAGTCGAGGGACAAGCGCGGTATAGAGAAGAGTATGGATGCGAAGAAACAAGCTGTCTTTGATTTTCCGGGGTGCATACAGCAGCAGATTCATCGCAGTCTCTTTCGTCATGTTTCTTTTGGCCAAGATAGCATGACGATTCTGAAGGAAGTGGGTCACATCGTCGGTGGGAAGGGAATACTTTTCGAGATAGTGCTTGACGATAGTCATAAAGGAACTTTTCTGGTCAATGTCATGCAGGCGACCAGCCGCAAGGAACTGACGATACTGGTTGTCCTTTGCTTCAAAGTTTTGAAGAGAGGGTCCGCGCGAGAAAAGTCTTCCGGTCCCGTCGACAGACGCTTTGGAAAACGCATACTCCGTTCTGACGAAATTGGGCCCTACAAGCCTGTCCTTGACTTTGCATGCTTTCTCTTTGACATCGGTGGGAATAGCGTCGCTATAGATGATCTGTTTAAGGCGCTCCTCGTTGATGTACTCCATCAAAGTGACTGTCGCCAGCGGAAGCAGCTCCTTGGGAGTGGTGAACCCAAGCAGTTCCTCCATGTCCCGGTCATCCTCACTATCCTCACTATCCACAACTATCGGTTGCCTGTTTTTCTTGTTGGGCTTAATAGTGGTACCCGTTCTTGTCCGGCGTTGCTCTTTAGACACGTCCGGCATATTTTCGCTACAAATGTCACTGTCGGACTCAGTCTCCGATTCAGTTGGGATCTTACGTTCCTCCGTAGGTCTCTTCTGACGACGAGTAACCGATGCCAATGCGGAAGGCATGCTCATGCCTTTACTAGTGACTCTTGAGAAACGTCCTTGGGATCTCTTTTGATACAAGATAGAAATGAAAAGAAAACCTTAGCCTCGCAAACGCATTCCACGCCGTAACAAATGCGAGACGCTGGGGGAGATCGGTGAGATGTGGGATAAATATCGTGTGGCATACTTCCCCTCCCCTCCCCTCTATTAAAAGTATTCTGTATTAGAGCTGCCTTGCAGAGCTCGACTGATGACCTATCCTATAAGGCCTGTATATGTGAAAGTTTTTGGCAGACGGGGGAGGGGGGGGGGGGACCCAGCCCACTCTAATTTTAAGGCAATACACCCCGTGGGAGGGTGCAAGATTGATGCTTCATCCCGGGATCCGCAAGGACAACATCGCCGTTGCCAGTCGCACCCGGTTTGTTTGGAGTGGTGACGGATTCCCTTACGGAGAGGAAGCAAGGGTCAGGCGCAGGATGCATGTAGTCAATACCGTTCCGGTTTAGTAGGAAACGGTTGCATGCCCCTCTTCATAAGTTGAACTGGTTGTTCAGACCAGCAAGGTTCTGCGGTAGGGGAAAACGGCGGTCGCGTGAGTCGTTTTGCACATTCGCTCTCTACAATCTGACGGACGCTTGACTAATTGGCAGCACCAGCGTTCATGATTGACGCGTGAAGAAGTGCCTTGCGTTCAGACCCGAAGCATTGCGCCGAACATCCTTTGTAAATTCGTAAATGTACCGGCCTCCTGAATTTTCAATGGTCACAGTGAACATCTCGTCTAGTTCATTTGCCCACATAGGGCGCTCAGTTGTAGTTTTTGTGCGCGCCCATTTTAAAGCGGCGAGGTCCTTGGCACAATCATAAATCGAGTAATCCATCTGACATGCTTTTGCAAAGGCGGACTTGTCTTCATTACTCCGTACCCTCCCGAAGCGACGTCTGTTGCCTCCATACCCTTCGAGGGAACGTACGTTACCTCCGTACCCTCCCGAGGTAGCGTCTGTTACTTCTATTCCTTGCACCCAACACCCGGGACGATGAATTTGCCTCCGTTCATCGGACAGACACGCGTAAGACAGTTGCATAGTAGCACCGAGATAGATGGCGCTCACGAATCCATGGAAATCTGCGATTACAGCCTGTATCAACCCTCTTAGAAGTGATGAGCCCATGAACAGCGCCCTTTCCGGAGGACTGTCGTTCTCTGTCGCAGCCTTCTGCGGAGATGGTACGCAGTTCAGTCAGTCGGTCTGCTTACATCGGCTAGCAGTAACCTGTCCCGATCTCGCAGTTCTGCAGACGAGAGTCTAGCCCTTATCGGCACAGTTCACGATGTGCTAGTAAACGACGCAAACTTCAAATTGATCCGTAGCAAAGAGGTCAAACATAGACCAGTTGGCGATGATCTCATCAAAGACGTCCTTGTCTCCTACGAACCCAATGGCATCGTTGGGCTTGTGTACAACACAGCAGGCAAAACTAAGCTGTTCGGCGTCAAAGAAGGGCGGATTGACCACAGTTACTCCCTCACCAAGCTGTCCCTAGACGATCACCGCAAGGCCATCATCGAGCAGCTCGAACCACTGCGCAGCCGGCTCAACCTGCCTTCATACTTCCATCCATCATACAAGGTAGTGACACCCTTCCAGATCTGGTCCGACGATGGATCGCGCAACCTCTATCCGGATGGCTGCTTTCGAATTCATGTACGCATGCCACCCGCCGTTTTCGAAACACCGATGGGGGCCAAAATTGCGACCAGCTATGTTCTGTCGCGCGGCCAAACTGCTGTTTGGAACCTTTTCTACGACTACGATGAGGAGGGCTTGCGCGCGTTCGAATTCTCAACCAAAGTCAAAAATGCAATCATCGACTTCAATAAGGCTGCGGACAAACGTGTCGATCGTGACAATGCAGCTGTTATATTCCGCAACATATTGGGTGCCTACCCTTTCTTTGTAACGCTCGACGGCGTTGTCACCAAAACCGATTGGTCGAGGATCGACGCGAAGCTGTCGCAGTTGTCGTAACAGATTCCAATGAGCTACCAGTCGGCTCCCCTGCCATGAGTTGACTCTCTTTGGACGCGGATGATGATAATACGCTGCTGTGGGATGTGGGGTCCCGATGCGGTCCTGGTCGAGGACAATGCTAAAAAGCAACCGTTGCCAACTTCCTTACGGGCAAACAAATGACGCTAAAAGGATCAAGCCATGCACAGTAAGTTACGGTCGAACACCCTGAAATCACAGTAAATGTAATGATATTCCTAGGATATCATGAACATATCATGATCATGTCGGGACAATTTTGCCAAACAGCACCACATAACCCTATGCCCGACACGGTTGTGACGTCACAGTACAGTGTACAGCATCCGCTATCCGCTATCCGCTATAGACTGATCAGATGTATGAAGAACGATAGCAAAGTACCTCAACCTGTTTTGCGTCTCGGTGTTCTGCTGTTTCCACAGGGCCGCGGCGCACTGCGCGCAGTTGGTTAGACAGAGATCGGACCCTACTGGCGAATGCAGACACCTGAAGCTGAAGCCACGAGGAAGACTTCGTCCGCTTTCGCGCGCGTCGTGTCCCTTCCCCTTTCCTGACTCCTTCCCCTTTTCACTTCTTAACTTATCACAACTTTCCCCCTTCAGCTCAATGAGACCTACGTGCCCCCGCGTCTCAATGCCCCGACTCAGGTGGCCACCCCACTTCAAGGTCCCGTTCCGACCTCGAGGCGACCACCTCGTCTGAAGGTGTCATTCTCGAGGTGGCCACCCTGTCTCAAGACTTCGACCTCGAGGTAACCACCTTTGTCCCAAGGCCCCGACCGCGCGCAAGGTTGGTCACGCGAAGTGACTCAGGTCCGCGACTTCGGACGTATAAACATGCATCTGTGGCACTACCATCGTCGTCACTCTTCCCCTCCCTCTCTTCTCCAGCCGAAATCTCAGCCTCCCGCGAAGAGCAAAGAACCATCTGCACTGCCCTTCTCCGCACGTTCAGAGTCGAACCTAAGATCGCAAGGGCAATGACAGTTAACGGAAAGCACCAGCTGTGCCGTAGCCACCCGCCCAGATGTGGTCCCTCCAACCGCTACCCGCAGCAGTACACTCACTGGCTGCCAGACAATGTAAACGCACCTGCAAACTCGGACAACACCGCCCTTGGAGACACATGCATGGAGGACTACGAGGAGTTCAACGGTCTTGTCCACGCAACGCATATTGAAGCACTCAGGCGAATCGCTATTGACGGCCAAATTTCTGGGCGCGTTTCCACTGACTCCACAGTAGCCAACGACGGACTTGATCTCATCGAAAACACAGCGATCCCACCCGAGTATGCGTGCGTCCACCATACAGAAACGTGCTGGGTTGCCTCGAATAGCGAGCTTAGCTCGCGATTTGGACCTGTCGTCTTTAACTTGAGTCTCCACGGAACAGAGGGCATCCTTCGCCGAGGCGGGACGGGGTGGGATCACTTCACCTACTACTTCCTGGAGGTGATCGACTACCACAGGAGCCAATCTGCATCGAGGATTTTTGTGGTGCCCACCAGTCTGGCGGCTAAGTACCAAGATTTGGATCGTCTCCGCTTTGATCCAACGGTACGTGGAGGACCGTGGTACTGGGACTCAGACGTGAACAAGCACTACGCTCTCAAACGAACAACAGCATTCGACCCCTCGACCTCAGTGAGCCACAATCCCAGCTTGCAAGAGCCCCATAGGAACAATGCTCACATCAATATTCGTCTAGACACACCGCACCAGGAAGCACACCTTAGAGTTTCTCCGATATGGGGATTTTAAGTTCCCCGCGCGATATTCGGTAACACGGACGCGTTCGCCACATACGTCAACGGAGTGATGGGAAGAAACAAGGTAATCAGAAGAGGATGAGGAGGAGAGAGAGTCAAAGAATGAAAAGTCAAAGCAAATTCTCGGGAATGCCACTGGTTTCAGTACGCAAAGATATACGCATGACCTCTCAACATGTAGTACGACACGCGTTTTTCAACACATTCGCTTGGATCTGCGACATCCGGCTTTAAAAGGCGGGAGAAATTAACCCAACGATCTGCAAAGCTTTGCCTTCCTGCGGTAAGCCATCTCACCTGTTTATGCTCGGCACGTCCTACATATTAGGGTTAGGGTTAGGGTTAGGGTTAGGGTTAGGGTTAGGGTTAGGGTTAGGGTTAGGGTTAGGG
>JADGJA010000031.1:0-65291 GCA_027596035.1 Thoreauomyces humboldtii
CCCCCCCCCCCCCTCCTCTTCATGTCCATGTTCATCTGTTCCCCTCGCGTTCAGCCTCTTCCTCACCAGCTCAATCTCTTTCACCTCACATACCCGAGGGCACTGAGCTCACTTAGGATAGCAATGAACACTTCTTACATAGGCGCAAGCTGCGTGCCTCCAGCAGATCCACCACCGGCACCACGCCGCTGCAGTCCAAAGGTCCTGTCAGCGGTCTTCGCAGTCCTTCTCCCCTCCTGCTTCCTCATTTCCGCCACAGCGCTGCTTCGGGACGACTACGGCTGTTACTCTCAGATCTGTCCAGAGAAGAGGCAAACGTCAGAAGCTCGACAGAGGTGAGGCCTCTGCGTTGTTGCCAGAGCCTCCTTTCCTTGGGACTCACGCTGCCGTGCTCCGTTCCAGCATATTGTTCTTCTATGCGTGGTTGGCTCTCGTGGCGCTCGGCCTCGCAGTTGCGCAGAGGACGCAGTGGGGGAACGGTCACAGCTTCAAACACCGACACATAACACTCTGGCCATTCGGCAGGGTCACCTTCGCCGAGCTCCTTGTATGGACAGTTGTCGCGGTCCATCAGGTCCTCCAGTTTCGGATTTGGTACAACGCGTTACACGCTCGCGCAATGTCCAAACCGGACCCGCGGATGCTTCTTGTGGTCCTACAATCGTGCTACAAGGCCATCGGCATTCCGATCGGCATCCAGCTTTCCCTCACCCTTCTTCCCACGTCGCGGGGAGGTTTCCTGTCCAGCATCTTCGGAATCGGATACGACCATTCGCTTGGCTTCCACCGCCTCTCTGGGATCCTGACGGTGCTCCTTGCGATCGCCCACTTTGCTTTCTTCATGGCTTTCTCGGTCGTCCGAGGCGGATGGGCACCGTTCTGGCGCGTGACGCTCATGATCAAAGCGACTCCTCAAGCGTTCGCGAGCTACAAAGGATGGCACGGTCCCACGGGCCTCGTCTCGCTGCTTCTCTTTGTTTGGGTGTTCTGCAACTCGTCAGAAGGAACGCGACGCAGAAGCTACTGCTGGTTCATGATCAACCACTTTTCGGTCCTGGGAGCCATCCTTCTCGCGTTCGTCCATGCTTCCCCGATTGTGTGGTTCTGCTTCCCGACTCTATCGTTCTACATCGTCGACTCCTGCGCCAGGGTCTATAACCGGCGAAGACCACATGCGATCACGCGTATGTCGGTAGAAGAGTGCGGCTACATTCGGCTCGACATCGGAGATTGCCACACGACGGCGAGGCCCGGACAATGGGTGGCTCTCAACGTTCCGTCCATCTCGGGCATCGAGTGGCACCCTTTTACGGTTGCGCACTCGACGTCCACTGCAGCGGGGGCAGCTGCCAAGTTGCGATCAAAGCCTGAGGAATCACAGTACCTTCTGGAATCTCCTCTATTGCCTTCTTCCATCGAACATCCCACGGCTCCCCGTGGTTTGAGCCTGATTATCCGTCCGGCGTTCGCCGATGCATCTTGGACGCAGAAATTGCTGACGGCGTGGACGAAGCTTCAGGCTGAGGATGTCGAAGCAGGCGGAGTTCGTACCCTTGCGGTACACGTCGACGGCCCTCATGGAACCTTGCCCCCTCGGTTCCTTCGCTCGGACACGATCCTTATCATCGTCGGAGGGAGCGGCATACCCGGCGCACTCGCTATCGCTCGAGCCGTTCTCGACGCCAATCCCGCGACCGGTCCCAAGCGTTTGATCCTCCACTGGACATGTCGAAGTCCTGGTGCCGGCGAGATGACGCTCTGGAGAGAACTTTTGGCTCATCCACGAGCGTCACAACTCCTCGAATCCCATGTCTGCGTGACGACTGGGAAGAAGCACAGTCCTCGTCTGTCTGTCCCTTCCATCCTCCGCTCCCTCTGCGACGAACATCCGAGCGCTCCTCTTCCTTGTCGAAACGTCAGCATCTACGGTTGCGGACCCGAGGAACTCATGTCGGACATCCGTCGTCACGTTTCTCGCTTCGGCGACGTGGTCGGAGACGGCTTCGAGACCACCCTTGAAGGTCCCTACGCGGAAGTGGAGGCCCGTGCAACCACGGTGGATCCTGGGCGTGACGAGCCTTGGGTGGATCGTGAACCAAGTTCCGCCTCGTCGACTTTGTCGGCTCCGGAAGTCGAGAGGGTGAGATCCTCCCGAACACGAAGCTCATCTCCGTCTCCATCGAGGAATCTCAAGATCAAGTTTTTGCTTCATGTCGAGGGTTATGGACGCTAGTGGAGGGCGGAATTCTTGTACAATCATACCTTTTGTCTTTTTGCTTTTTTGGCACTACATCTGTACAAATCACAACTCAGCCTATCCTCTATCTCTATCTACTCTGAACTCGTCTGCCGGAGCAGTGTGATGCGAGGCTTTGCTCCTACAACCCCAGGTGCTTTAGCGCGCGTAGCTCGGAAAGTGGAAAACAGGCATTGGCATTGGCTCGACCAGAGCATTCTCGTTTCCTATGCCGGTAATGTTATGAGCGCTAAGCTGCCCGTCCCTCCTCTACACCTGCAGTCTACGGTGCTTACCTATTAGGCAATCGCTTACTGCGTGTTATCGCCTTATCGCCTTATCGCGCGAGCTGTTTCGCGTTGGGGGATTATCTAACCCGTTCCTTGGGACGCGTGTGTCCACCGTATAAAGCGAGGGCCGCGTCTCCCTCCCCCACGATCTTGATCTCCAGGAACATACGTACGTACGATCCCCCCATTCGCTTTTGCTTGCAAACCCGAACGCTTCTCTGCTCTCAGCAATACCTTCTGGCCCTACATTCTAGATTCGAACGACTCTTCAAGCCTTCACACAGCTTCCAGAAAACTTCAAATCTACGAATCCTCTGACAACATGATTCTCGCAATCTTGTTCGCTCTTGTCCTTGTCTCCATTGTCTTTGTCGCTTTCAAGGTGCTCGAAGAGCGTCCTTCCCAAGTGGCAACTGAACTCCTCGAAGAGGAGCAGACCACCGTCGCCGAGGTCGAGGTCCTCGAAGCGGTCCCGGCCACCGTCGCTGAGGTCGAGGTCCTCGAAGAGGTCCAGGCCAAGGCACTCGCCACTCTCGCAGCCGCACGGATGGCTCTGATCCCCAAGCTCCTCGACGCCTGCGGGGAATCCGACGACGAAACAGCACTTCCAGGATGGATCGACGAACTCACCCTCGACGGATCTCTCGCGGACAACGCCAGGTTGCTCCACGTCATGGCCTTGACTCATCACAACCTCCCAGGTCATCAGGTTAGGAGCGCTGGACCGGAGCCCTTGTCCGAGCTCGCCGCCGAGCTGTCACACGCGCACATCTGGGTCACCGCTAGAGACAAGGCTCGGGAACTTCAGCCGGCTCTCAGGAAGGTATCGATGCTCGTCCCGGACAACAACGACAACAACGACGCAAAGAACGTGAGGGCACACTCGGTCGTCGACAAGAGACTGAACCCGGGATACAACCGTCAGTCGATCGCTTTGATGATGGGTCTCGGTGAGATGCCCTCCATGGTCGTGCACAACATCTGGTGCTTTGCAGGAACCACTCGCGCTTTCTTCCTTTCAGCTCCCATCTTCAACCAGGCCGACACTACCGTCGAACAGGAGGTAGTCGTCGTCGTCGTCGCTGAAAAGGAGGAGGAGGAGGTCGCGGCTGCCGTCGAACAAGAGGTGGTCGTCGCCGCCATCGTCGTCGAGAAGGTCAAGGAGCTCGCGGCTGCCGTCGAACAAGAGGTGGTCGTCGCTGTCGCTGTCGCCGTCATCGTCAACGAGGTCAAGGAGGTTACGGCTACCGTCGAAGAAGAGGTGGTCGTCGCCGTCGAGGACTTCAACATTGCAGCGGAGGACGTCGTCGTCATCGTCGCTCAGGAAGAGGAAGTCCTTGCCAAGGAAGGTGCCGTTCCAGGTGGTAAGGTAAAGACAAAAAGCATGTCTCAAGGTTCAGGTAAAACACCACTGGACGGCATCTCGGCAAGAAACGACACAAAGAGAAGTTGCCAAGTTCTTCGTTTCATTCCCCAATCGTCTCCGGTCATATTCACCGTTCCCTTGCAAGCCCCAAGCACAGTGTTCCGCTCGAAGTTCCTGCAAAATGTCGCCGTCGTCGGCTTACGGTTGGCTATCAAGACGTAAAAGAGAAGTTACCATGCTATTTCCTGTTTTCCGTTTCGTATTTGTCCTCGTATTGATTCATTCGCTCCCGTCTCCTAGGTCGGCCGACGAGGCCGTGGCGCTGGCGGGGGGGCTATCTGGGAGACCCGTAAGTGATCGTCTCTTTAGCAATGCTCATCGACTGTCCAGAAGCTGATCAAATTCTCTCTTCCTATGTCTCTCCGATCCTCGCCGTCGACACGTTCCTCCGAGACGCTGGGTTGTCGCCGTCGTCCAGCTCTACCCGACCCTGCATCTACCGCCCGCAAGGTTATACAACAAGTCTGCTACAGCTGTCAGTCGCAAGCTGTCACGCTCTCAAGGTCACGAACGGCGTTCATGTTTTCACCTTTCCACAGGGCAAGCCAGCAGCGGGGATGACGAAACGAATCTCCGAGGCGCAGACTAAAAGTGAAGAGGCGTAACGCGTGACGAAGTATAAACGTCGACATATGTAATAAATTTCAAGAATGAAACCGAGTTAAAAACCACGTCGGTATTTTGCGAGGAAATCTCTCAAACAGAAAAGGCTAGCTGCAGACCGCCCACACTTGTGAGAGTGACCTGACGCTCGCCCTTCCATTCGAAGCGTACCACGTCCAGCACTCCACCAGGATCCTTCATCGAGTTTACTAAGAAGGGGTATCAGAGCAGATCGATGAGCGAGCAGAACGGGGTAATACCACGGATCGTTTTTCTCACTCACCATCCGGAGGACCAACGGTAAAGGTCCGGAACGCCCTCATATGTCCAACCCCGCCCACGCTCGCGAGCGCCGCGACACCCGCCGAGGCTCCTCCCGTCGTCGAGGTGGACGAGGCGGTGAGCGCACCCACCAAGGAACCAAGGAATCCGGTCGCGGGCTGCCAGATCTTGACCGTGTTCTCGGCGAGCGAGAAGGTGGCGATGAGCTTCCCGTCCGGGGAGAACGAGACGGCCGTCAGTCCCTGGGTGTGACCCTCCATGACCTGGACGCGGGCGGCGATGCGGACGTCGTAGACGACTCCCAGACCGTCGGCGGTGCCGACCGCGAGGCGTTGGGAGGCGTGGTGGAAGGCGACGCTCGGGTAGCGTTTCACGAGTTCGGCAAAGTTGACGGTCACGATGTGTTGCAGCGCGTCACGGATCTGAGGGAGGTTGGGGTCCAGGCATTTGACGATCGCTTCGACGACGCGGCCGAGGTTGGGAAGAAGTACCAAGGGTTTCTGCAGGCGAGCGGAGGTTTGGAATACCGTCAGCAGGTCAGAGAGTGACATGAATCAAGGAACGTCTGGCTCGAACCTTTGCGATGAACATCCCCAAAAGTTTGAGGTTCCCCATTCTTTCGTTGGGATTTTTGGAATGCATCAAGTCCATAGTCAAAGTACTGATGAACAATGCCGGGTTGCATGAGGCAAGCTGCACAATAGCCTGCCGAGACGCAACCATGACGGCCGGACTAGGCGCTGCGGAAGGGGACGGAAGGGAGGATGAAGAAGGCGATGTCTGACTTCCCGGTACTGGAGGCGCGTTCACCGAGGGAGACGTGGCGGAAAGGGCGGGGCTTGGGTTGGCGAGACCCGAGAATGCTATCAGAGTACGAAGGATGTTCGCAGCGTTGATATGCGGCTCCCAGATCGGGAACCCGGAGCCAAGGATCTCGACGGCTGCGATTCGATAGACGTTGCGGGGAGTTTCTTCTCTCAACATTTGGTCTAGAGATTCTGCAACGTCCTTGCATACCCTGGAAGAAAGCGTAAGGAAACCGGTGAGGGGAAACAACTTCACTGTCTCTGTCACGCACGTCGAATTCAAGAGCCCCGGTTGGATGCATCCAATTATTCCGAGAATGATAACAGCACGAAGGTTAAGTTTCTGGCTTTGCTTAGCCACCGCCGGAACTAGATGCAAATCATTAGACAGGAAGAAAGCCGCACTTCAAAGGCATGCACACATACGGTGACTCCTCCAATACTCAATGCCAATGGCTGTTTCTTCGGGTCCCATCTTCTGCAAGGATGCCCCAAAAAGAGCGCGAGCAGTGGTCTGCACATCGGCTGGAGGGAGCATACATGAGACAACATGCCATGAACCAGTACGCGGCTGACTAAAGCTCACCCACTGGATCTTGCCAATATTTGGCGAGAAATGAGAAGCTAGGGAAGGCATAGTGCCGGCCAATCACCGATGGCAGAGATGCGCCATAAAACTTGGACAGCGCGGCTAGCTCGTCCTCAAAACCTGTGCCAGGAACATCTGTGAGTTTCTCGTTGTCAAACGGAAGTTGAGAAGCGACCTAAACTCACCGCGAACTGTCAAAACTGCACGGGCAAGAGCCATAATGCTAAGCAAACGTGCGGCGGTGACCGTGCTTGACACGTTCCAATCAGCGTTTGCCGTAGCCTGTGGTGCCATGAACGATAGATGGCCGTTTGCTCTACAATCGGAAGATGAGCATTTTGCACAATCGGCGAAAGTGATGAACAATAGTTCAATTACCCGCGCATCCCAAACGTTACGTGGTTGCCAGGGGCTTGCAGCCCCGGGCGGCCAGCACAGACGGCGTCCTGATCATTATCGAGTTTCCAACATAGAAGCCCTTCGAGCATGGTCTGCACCACCCCAGAATCCATCGTCTCGCGTGCGGCATCTTCCTTCAATAACTCGGCGGACTCTTTCACGGGCGAGCCAGGTGACTCGCTGCTTTGCGATGTGACTGTGGCGGCAGCCAGTGTACTGATAGGAGGGACTGCAACAGGAGATGGCGATCCGGGCCGACTTCGGAAGATGTCTGTGAAATTTGAAAAGTTTTGGGAGATCTGGGCTCCTAGATTCTGCACAGATGGTTTTGGGGAAGCTGTGCGAGATCCATCGTGATGCGCTTGTTCTGGGTGGAGCGAATTTGAGCGCCGGGAAGGCGGCTGCAGACGGGCAGTGGATGGTGCATTTGAGAGAGGTGGTGTTGGGGGTGGGGTGGCTGTCTGTTGTCCATAGACCTCGGTGACGACGCGCTTGATGTTGACGAGGAAGGCCAAGAGCAGAGGTGGTCCACCTACAGGTTCAACCTCAACATCAGATTTTGTATGCAAGCGGCGAGGCACTCATGTGTACCTTCTTCCGAAGCCTTTATGGAATATGCTTGCAAGTTCTTCCTCGTACTAGCATCTCTGAAGTTTACTTGCCAATCGACACAGCTGCAAATCGAAACGGTTGGAGGGAGCCTGTCACGAGTTTGAAACTGCGAGCAGTCCTTACCTCGTGGTACAGTCGCAGCTAGCAAGAATATCCTCTACCTCGGACCTTGCCGTGACTTCACGGTCAAGATGCCCTGTTTTCAACTGCAACTAGAATGAGCACTTATTGGTAGCCGGATTCTTGCTGGAGCTCGTACCTGCCAAACAGACGCAGAGCCATCGATGCACTCGACAATTACGATTTCATCGAGGGTCCGCCAATGAAGAGCTTCTATTTGCTGCGTGTGACCGGACAGGCGCAGGGAACTTCCGGACGAGAACGTCAGCATGCAACCAGATTCTTCATCCCGCGATGCAGCCGTCGCATTACCAACCATCTCAAATCCTCTAGATCGATAAAAGACACCGAATGGTCTTCCCCAACCGATAAGATGGAGGACTTGAAGCGGGGACCCGCATCAGGAGGGCAGGGTAAGATTGCTCGCACACCTTGCGTGTGGTTCAAAAACGACGCAAGAAGCCGTCCATCGCTGGAGACACTGTAAGTAAAACAAGAGGAGGAGAGACGCAAGGAAGCATGAGCACATACTCCATGTTCCAGATCTTGACGGTACAGTCATGACCTGCGCTAATGAGCAAGCGTCTTCCGGCGGCTTCTTTGGGGGCAGGAGCGTAAAGAACATTCACCGGACCACGATGCCCTGTCAACGTAAACAACGAGTCCTGTTTCCACTGCTCTGCTTTGTTCCAAATGGTTCTGATAGGTATGATAGAAATTTCGCCCGATCCTGCGCGAGAGCAGAAATATGAGTGACACTAGATCTGTGCTTGATGGTAGTTGGACATTACCGAAGCCCAGCGCCACGTATTTGTTTTGTGCAGAAGTTATAGCCAGAACCTTTGCTTCTGGCTTCTGCTCAAGTGGCCAAGTCGCGTTCAGCGTGGAATCTGATGATGAGCAGGTCAGCGTCGAAAACCTTGATCCCATAGCACCTTCGAGATATACCGGCATCTGCGGGTATCCGCAACACAGTAGACGCATCTTGAATGGATGCAATCCCTTTCGAGGTGGTGTTACCAAGTTGCCAAACGAACTGGCTCCCCGAGTAAGTCCAGCGTGAGGTTGTTCCGTTCGGTCGAAAAGATAGAAAGTGGTGAACCCCAGGCACTTTCCCGACGATGGGACACGAAAGAGATCCAGGTATACTTGGGGCATCAGTGTGCAGGATGGCGATTTGGCAGGGGTCGCTGCTTGAGAATGTCATTAGCGAACCATTCTTTCGGAGCAACTTGGAAGCTTTCCGGCCGTACCTCTTTGACCCTGCCGATCGTGGTCCAGTCCCCATTTGGTCCACGTAAAGTACATCATGATGTTTTGCAAAAAGGACAACAGCACTGTCGGGAACAGAGGCTGTACCAACTTTCATTCGCTTCACCTCGGCCTGCGGCCCCAGATAGTAGATAAAGGCAGCTGTGTGTGTCCAAAGGAGTACTGTCTTAGCCGATAGGCAGCGCCCGCCGAGCCAAGGATCATCTGATGAGGACGGCAGTCTCGACGCAAGTGTGATCTTATTGTTCGCGACATCGAAGATCTGTGAAAGTGGGCAAGCGGCTAAGTGTGATGCACCTTTATCCTGGTTTTACAGCTCACGTACTAGGCAAGCCTCCGCAGTAGTCAAAAGCGCTACAGTTTTGTCGTAGCGGTTGATCTCGAGCGATGTCCAGGGAGAAGGACTAACGCGAGTTGTCTTTTGTGTTGACTCATGACTGATGCTCAGGTTCTGTCCATCGAATATAGACGTACGAAGCTCCCCGGTTACGGTGGCATGATACAGCCTGTCCACATATTTGGTATCTGCAAGACGCGGTTGTCACATTTATCAGATCTTCAATTATCCACACGAATCATGCAGGACATCATATACCTGTTGGATACAAACACATGGAATCGACCCATCCGCCGGGCATAAACACTTTTCGAACCACCTAAGCATCGCCACTTCACTAGTAAGCTCAGCTTCTCCGGTTCATGAAACGAGATGGTCCTATGCCAATACTCACAGCCAATGAAGCCGACTCAAGAATTGTAAGATGTGATGATTGTCCCACACAGAGTACATATTTTCCAGACGATGACATCTGCTCGATCGAGAGACGAGGTGTCAATCTCGGTTTTACTGCGGCCAATCTAACTACGCCCTCAACCCGCACCTTCATCGCCGTCATGTGTCCCTCAAAAGCCTTCGGATTTGCCTGCAGGCAGCGACCGTCCGCGACATCCCACATGATGACTTCCCCATCCTCCGAAGCGGTCAGGATCATGTTCTCATGTGTGGCCGCGCCTTCCACTTCTATCTTCCCCAAGGTGATGCCGGATATGCTTGCTTTGTGCCCGGCTAGGATAACCTTTGGTCTCAACTGTGCGGGCGGTAGCGAGAACGAATTTTAACCAGCGACTCGGTATGAATCGTGGCCGTAATTGCATGATCGAAACATACAGTGCAGTCAGGACCATCTATGCTGAAGATCCACCCGATCCCTCCCTCGAAACCCAACACTAAGGAGTTGCCGTAGTCGCTTCCGCATCCGGCTGTCACTCTCTCTGGTGTCTCGAACGGGGACGAGACCCAACAGCCCAAAGGCGCAATGAAACAAGTCATAGTGTCAAAAGGCTTGGAGTGTTTCAAAGCACTAGCAGAACCGCGTAACTATAGTTGCTGAATCGAAAACAGCTTGTTCCTCCCATACGATGTTCGTGAAGATGGTGACGAAGATGATCGTTCTTGGAGGGGACGATCTCGGTGATAGGGCTGGCTGTGAGTCAGCGGACCCTCTGACCAACTCCGCCGGTTTCCCTGGTTTTGCCTCGTTCGCTTCGATCATCTTACCCGTACTATCCCGTCGTTCCTCGCAGCTCAAGCCCTCCTTTCCTCGCTTGGTTTCACCTTTGTCGATACAAAGGCAGCAGTTTCCGAACCCCACCTGCACGTACGAAAATGGGTCGAAAAGCCAAGGGAAAAGCAACCGTACTGGGGTTCGCCGTATCGGCAGGCAAAGGCATACGTAACCTTGCCACCCGGGTAGCGGCCAGTGCCAACGACTCCGACTCTGACCCAGACGAGATCGACGAGAAAGTATCCAACCGCCGTCATGCGATACGACGAAAAGAGTTGTACCAAAGAACCAACGTTCTTCTTCTTACAGACCCGACTTATATGCGACATCGAAACTCCACCACCACCACCCTCATCCTCATCCTCCAGCTCCCGTCCGTTCGTTCCCACGGCCGCTTCTTTGGCAGCCGAAGCAAGACTCCGACCACCTGCACTTCCACCGCGTCCCAAAGGGCCTGCTCTCCCGCCAAGGAAGTCGAGACGGGATGACGATGTTCCGAGCGCCCTTTTACCTGGTCGGTCGGGTCGATCGACGAGAGGATATGGAGCCATACCAACGGATGAGCGAGATGCGCCGCCGACGGATCCGAGACTGACTAGGGAGGATGTGGCGGAAAGAGTGAGGGATGCAACGGATGCTGCTGAAGTGGTGGTCGGGAGGTTGCTGGAGAGAGGAGATCGGATCTCGGATCTGAGGGATGCCAGCGGTGCGGTCATTGCGTGGATGCGTGGAACTCAAAGTGGCAGAAGAGTTACTCATGCAGTGTTCTCGTTCCGTATTCAGCAAGACTCGAGAACGCTGGAGCGCTGTTTAAAAGACGCGGACGGAGAGTCGAGAACACCCAGTGGTTCGACAATCACAGGGTATGAAGACATGGTGACTTCTGAACGACATGGTACATATGGACTAAATGAGTCTTTCAGACATCGCTTGTTATGTATTGCGCTGGACTGTTTGCTGCAGTCGCTTTCCTTGGTTTGTAACGCAGCAAGCGGTCTTATATATCACCAAACAGCTTCTTATTCATCTCTTTTCTACAGCGATGCTCGTGGCGCTTACGACCTACATCTTCTCCGCTCGACCCATCGCGAAGCCTGCACCTGCACCCGTCATTCCACCTGCCGTCCCGCCTGCTGTCCCATCACCGGCACCGGTCCCGGCACCCGTTCCCGCGCCACCTCCACCAGCACCTGCACCCGCTCCGGCCCCAGTTCCACCGCCACCGTCGGTACCGCTGCCAGCACCGCCTCCAGCGCCGCCATCCCCTCTTCCACCACCCAACGTCCCGGTCCCGATCCCAGCGCCAGCACCTGCGCCGACTGAGACGCCACCTCTCCCAGGAGCTCCTGTTCCGGTTCCTGGTCCTCCACAACCACCGCCGCCGCCGCCGCCGAGCGTCCCCGCACCGTCGCTTCCTCCTCCGCCTGTCGTGACGTCAGGCCCCGAGTCCATAAGTGATGGCGCGTGATCAACGTTCGTGTCAGCTGTGCTTTTCTTGCTTTCTTTTCTTATTCTTTCATCGGGTCTCTTTTTGGAGTAACAGGCTCGTTGTTCGTAAAGGCAAGAGGTGTTGAGCACTTGAGGGAGTGCCCAGCACTGTTGACGGCGGTGTCGTTTGAGCACCTTCTGTAGTCCGCGATGGGATGGTGTAGGTGCCGGACATTGTCGGTAACGTTCTTGCTTGGAAGCCTCAGGTACTGCTGGGGTCCACGCCTTGGAGGTGACGGCGACTAACGAGTTCCGGGAGGAAAGGTCGACGTCCTTGGTTGGCAGGTGTTGGCTGCCGGATTGGTGCCTCGGAAGGATGACGAGGCTGGTAGATGATAACCTTACACGCAGAGTCGGTGCATCACCAGGTGGCTGTGCAATAGATTACATGTGAACTCCGCTCCCGTCACCGCTCAGCTTTCACTTCGTCCGCGGGGGTGAGTCGTCAGCCTAACTTACGCAAGAATAAATAGGAATTGCAAGCCTTCCCAATGCATCCTTAAGGTTTACTCGACACGCGGCTCTCATCTTGGCATTCATCCGCTGATCCAGTGAAGAACAATTATCGGTACAGTCTGCAGTCCTGTAATCTTTGTATAAAGTCCTCGACCCGAACACCGAAGTGTTCACATCAGGAACAAAATCATACGCACGATGCGTCTTTCGATCCTTGCAGCACTCGGCATAGCCACTCTCTCTCGACATGACGTTCTGGGGGATGTCGTCACCGAGCAGGCTACCATGTAGGCGACCACAAGCTGAAGAATTTGGTGTGCGCAATCTGACTGCTTGTCCAGCGTTCCGATGATTCGTCACCCTGAGGGCCGTCTCGCGCTGCGAAGTTCCCTTTTCACGAGCTCCGAGGACGGAAAACTTGTGCTTCGGGATGACGTTTCGGAGGAGGAGATTGCCGCCGCTGCGGGTCACGCCGTCGTTGACCCGGATGCCGAGGAGGTTGTCGTATCCGGGACCAGAACTCGTGGGATGGGAGGTTCAAAGCACGGAAAGAGAGCGACGCAGATCGCGCCTGCCTGTAACAGCTACGATCAAGCGGTATGATGCTTTCTCCTTGTGACAGCGCGTTATTTTCGTTTCTCATGGATGGTTTGTCTGCAGTACTACACCACGATTTCGATTGGAACGCCGGCTGTGTTTTATACGGTTCTGATTGACACCGGATCAGCTGATTTGTGGGTTCCCTCCACAAAGTGCACTACTTGCGGTACCCGCAAGTTATACAATCCCCTGACCTCCAGCACATCAGGACAATTGGGCCTGGCTTGTACCACCTATGTAAGTGCGTTCTTCATCGGGAGGAAACATTTGCGGACCGGGATGAGCGAGTCCGAGCTTACCAGGGATATTTCTCTCAAACCTCCGTATTGAAACGATAGTATGGAGCGGGGGCGGCAACCGGAACAATTATGACGGTCAGTGCCAGGTACAGGGCACGATAGCTTGCATTATGCCCGTCTGATGCGTTGTAATCGCAGGATGTCGCCAAAATCGGCAGTCTTGGCGTCACCAAGCAAGTGTTTATCGCCGCCGACAGCAACAGCAACGTCCAGCCAGCGTACATCGACGGTCTCATTGGCCTAGGTATTACTCCCGTTCTCCGAATAGTCTCCGTTGCTTGCATTGTTGCTCACATCGCTGTCGACTCCTCATTCAGGCTTTTCGACGGCCTCCTGGGCGAACTCGATCGTTCCAGACTCGCTCGTGACTAAATCTGCCCTCATCGAGAACCTTTACTGGGGAAAAGTCATCACGTCCGCCACGTTCGGCATCTGGCTCGACCGAACCGTGTCGTTCACGGCGTCGCCGTCCGCTACTGTCGGAGGTGAACTGGCAATAGGCAGTACGGCCGGGAACCCAGCGCGATACACGGGTGCCATTACGTGGTTGCAGGTGCCCACCTACACTAGCTCCTACTGGCAGGTCACTTGGACGGGCATCGCGGGTCCTAATGGCGTCAATATCCAACCGACCGGGAGGACAATTTACGGAGTCGTCGATACCGGTATGTGGGGCTTTAAGATATCGCTGCTATATTCACTACAAGACGCTTGCTTCATTGATTTCTGATTCTTTGAACAGGATCAACGCTTATTATCGTTGATTACTCTGTCGCCGCGACGCTTAATGCACTCTTGGGAGGTTACTCGACAGGCATCCGAGGTCTTTGGGCGATTGACTGCACCAGCATCGCGGCAAGCACGATCCAGTTCACCATCACTCTAGGCGGCAAGCCTTTTGTGCTGACCGGTGAGTTCAAAGCTATTCCGAATGGAAAATAATCAATTCCCCTGAACGGTAGTCGTTTTCCCGAAAAGGCGCTGATCTCCCGACGAGGGTATGGTCTTACAACGCCAACGTATGCTATGCGCCATTCCAGGCGCGCGCTACGGTAAGCATTCCTTTGTGGAAGCCCGCGCCATCGTTGATAGTTCATGTACCAACTTCTTTTATGATCGGATTTCCAGCAAGACGTCACCAACCAGTGGATTCTCGGAGACGTTTTCCTTCGCAAGGTTCGTCAACTGGCGCTGGGTATTTAGCAATGTGTCAAGGCTCATATTCGTTTTCTCTTGTCAGTACTATCAAATCTACGACTACAATGTCGCGAATGGATGGGTGGCTCGCATCGGATTTGCTTTGGCGCTTCATTGAAGCGTGCTATGTGTGGTTCGTGTCCTGGAACTGTTATTTGTGTTCGTCAACGTGTACAATCAATGAGAATAGTGTACTTAGTGATTTTCGCAGTAACATTCATTCGGTACTTATTAGAGGTGGCAGCACAGGGCGAGCAGAGAAGGGAAATTGGCCAGGGCATCTGCCTCAGAGAAACTGCAGTGGTCACCATGTCCCCACTTCGGAATGTAACAAGTTGAGGTGCCGAAGTGTGAGAATATCCTCCTCACGTCGACGCGACTGATTGCATTATATAGGAAGCGACGTAAATCTTAACCTCCAGCCCGGAATCGAGCGACGAGCTAGTTGTACGTAGCGCCAGAAAACACCTGGTTTTAGGTCAAGATGCCCAAGCAACTTGCTGCAGCCGATCTTTTCAATCGCCGACGGCAATGCGGGGTACAGTCTGCTTCCTCCGTCCCCAAGAAGACCCGTCCCTCTGCTGCCCTTCGCCGAGAACAGTGCCAGTGTCTTTCCAACAGCTTTCATCCAGGACGCCCAAAAAGAATTCCGACTCAAAGTCGAAGTGGGACCGCAGCCAGCGAGACCAGGATAGTTCGGTCGGTACGTCGAATCGCTTGCACCGTTATGAACGACCAAGAAAGCCATCGTCATATGATGATCCTATGTCTTCTTCTTTCCACGGTTGCTATACCATATCTTGACGGTGAAGTCCGCAGAGCACGACGCCAGGACCGACTCGGTAGGGTGGAAGTCGACGGCGTAGACACGGTCCGTATGCCCCTCGAGCCTTTGAACGAGCTCCCCTGTACCCTCGGGCCCACCGACGCTGTACACGTAGACGAAAGGGTCGGCGCTACCGGTGGCAAGGAGTTGTGCGCTGTCAGAAAAGCGCTCCTTCTCGGCACTGTGGTTAAAAAAGAAAATAGGGTGAGTACAGATCTGGCGCGTGAAGAATACGATATACATACTTAATTCCATCCCCTTGCGCAAGGGGCATGTCGCTTTTTCCGTACATATCCTCTTGACTTCCGCCGCGTTTCAAACCGGATTTGCCTATATAAACGAGGTGAGGCACAACGATTAGCGTCCAAACGAATAGGGAATCTTACCATCCTTGAACCGGTAAAAGGAGCTCTTTATTGGCCAGTTCTTGTTTTTATAGCCTTTGAGGGCGTGCACAAGGCGCTGCTCGCTACTCGGTGGCGAGAATCCTCGGTCGTATACCCGCATCACGTTATCATAGCTGTTGACAGCCATATATCGCGGTTCTTCGTCTGGGATTTATGGAAGACAGCGTCAGACTTATTTCGACACGAGAACCGTGTTCAGGTTTCGTGCGGTATACCTCCATCGTTATAGCAAACAGTGACATGGGAGATCGGCTTTCTAGTTGGTTCGTTCGTGAAGGCATGGACGCATTTGCCTATATCATGTTTCAGTACTGGCGCTCCTACACCAGGAAGCGCGACTACATACCGGTCCGGACATCCCACGTTTTCAGCTGGCCAGCAGCATCAGCGGATAGGACATATGTGGCGTCACGATATACATATCTGTCCAATGAGTGAGCGGGTGCCACGGAACAATGCTTCAGAGACACGCTTACAGAGAGTTGACCATGGACTCGTTCTCTAAACTCAGTGCAGTATCCGGTTGTCTTCGGTCAACCATGCAAAGTGCGTTCCGGGATGTTCCACTGAAGAAAATGTTCGAATCTGGAGGGATGAATTTGACAGAAGTGAGTTGGAGGTCAGGTGATGGCATGGGCTTCATTCCCAAACCGCACCTTGGGGACTGAACATGACGCACTGAACGAAGCCTTCGCTAGCATAAGATCCAACCATCTTTCCGTTTTCGACATCCCAGACTTTACAAGTTTGGTCGTATCCCCCAGATAGGAGCTCTGTAGAGTTCTTTGACCACGACAAGTCCGAGATATTGAGTGAGTGATTTCGGAGACAGTGAAGCTGAACAGAGGATTAGGTATAAAGGTATGAACATTTGAAACGATTTCTTAGAAATACCTCTTTTTGAGTTGAAAGCGTATCCCAGATGCGAACGGTCTTGTCAAACGAGCCGGAAGCCAGGAACTTTCCACAGGGCGAGAATTTGACCGCATACACGGCGCCGCTATGTCCTTTCAGCTCATGTTTCAATTGAAAGTACTTTCCATCCTTATGAGCATGTTCCCTGGATACGCTTCCTGTAAGTACCAATCCAGTTAGCGAAAAATAAGATGGCCAAGGTCCGTCGATGTTGTCTTCGAGTATGAGTCACAAGACCGTCCCAGATGTCCCGTCCGTTGCGCGTGTCCCGGACTCCACGCGCATCTTCGATTGTGATCCTATCCCCAGCCGCTCCAAATGATGCCGCCCCAGTCTGCCCTGGACGTACCGAAAACCTCTTGATGTTCTTCGTTGCTGGAAGGTTTCGCCGCTGAGTCGATGGCATACTGTAGCGCGGGATCAAAGAGCTCCAGCGATTCGAGAGAGAACGGTTGGGTTTTGTGGGCGACGAGATTGAAGCGCGTCGAAAGCTCATACAAGGACTTTTTCAGTGCAATGTTTTCCTTCCAAAGGAGTCTATATGAGCTGACGGGGTCCTTCCAACCCTTCGACCACAAAACATTTACCTTCTCCAACGTCTCGACCTTCTGCTTGAGAAGGCGAGACTCCTTCGTGACCTTTTCTTGCTGAGCCGAGTCCATAGAGGATCAATCAGGACCAGAGCCGGACCCAGTAAGGCCTCAGACTACTAGCAAGATCCAGCACGAAGCACGTATCGATGAGGAACGTTGGTGTAGTATAGCCTTATCCGTGACGGGAACGTCAGCGTGAAGATCTGTTGATGGAACACAGTGCCGAGCTGCAAGTGGTGAGATAGACCCTTTCGTATGCAACAAATCAGCTACGATTTCGACGACTCCTTCCGACGTCAGCTGGTGAGGGGTTGCGCTGGGAAAGAAATGGGGTGTACTTAGAAAGGACAAGATGGCTGCGGTGCCTTGTGGTTCTGCGTGGGAAGATACGAGTATAGGGACTGTAGGGACTGTGCCAGGCGGTCGACTGTCCACTGCCGAAAATGACAGCCTTTCCTTTTCCACAGCTTTTTTCCTTTGTGGGGGGTTTCTCTCGGCTCTTTCCGTTCCCTCTTTGCTCCTTCCCTTCCTCTTTATTCTTTCGTCGCCCTTCTGTTGGCCGTCGCCCTTCTGTTGTCTGGCAACCGTGTCTCCTATTCACACTTCCATTGAGGGTATCGTCCTTACGCCCTATAGTGGTCCCTCAACACCGAAGGCGGCAGGATGTACAGTACGTCTCACTTCTGCAAAAGATTGGTGCTCGCGGCCTCTTTACGGTTGTCTCCTCGTTTGCAGCTTCCCTGTCACTCACCCACCGGGCTGGCCGAGCGGGCTACCCCGCTACCCCGAACAGTCCCAGGTTCGAGACTCCACTGGAGTCGATGTCATGTGGGAGGATGTGGGCCCGCCAAGTGCTAACGACGCCTTGGTAGGGATACTATCCTTTTGCTGCGATTTCCACTTTTTATTTTGTTCTCTTCTCTGTCTCGTTGTTCCACATGGTATGTAGGACGCACCGGCTTTGGGCTCTCTCATGCTTCGTGCGGAGTCTTCGGGAGGATGCACCGTCTTCACTTTTGCGCAAGATAGACCCGGAGGCTCTGTACGGTTGTCTTCTCGTTTGCATCTTCTCTGTCACTCACCGGGCTGGCCGAGCGGGCTAATTTATCCCCGCTGCCCCGAACAGTCCCAAGTTCGAGACTCCTCTGGAGTTGATGTCATTTGGGAGGATGTGGGCCTGACAAGTGCTACCGACGCCTTGGTAGGGGTACTACTCTTTTGCCGCGATTTCCTCTTTTTATTTGGACCTCTTCTCGCTGCGTCTCGCTGCTTCTTTAACAGTAATGTATAGGGGACGCGCTGGATCATATCATAGCTTTCTCAAGCTCGTTTCGCGAGGGTTTTTGGACGGTGGACGCTTTTTTTGTCGGATTTTGTTCGCGACCCTGAGCTAACCCTAACCCTGCAAGCTTGTATTGTCCACAGACCAGCTTTGACTATACGAGTGATGGAGAAAGCTGCCATGATCACCAGATGGCAGCTACACTCACATCCGGATGCACTGGACAGCTCAACCCAACACGCAGCTGACGCTATCCTCTCTGAAACATCGGTTCATCGATTAAATACATGTACATGGTAAGGAATCCATCGCTTCTTCCGATCAGGCATGCTTCCCCTCCAACATGACCTTCGCCCCTGCGACAATGAGCCTGTGTTCGACATCGTGGATTCTGTCCTCGAGCGTCTTGAGGTCGTCATCGGGAAGGATCGGAACCTTCTCCTGCAAAACGACCTCTCCTCGATCCACCTCAGGGATGACCCTATGGATCATGACACCCGTCTCCTTTATCGTTCCGTCCTGGAAGGCCGCGAAGGCGCGATCGATGGCATGGGCTCCGTCGAAGGCGCCGGGAAGGGCCGGATGAAGGTTGATCATCCGACCTGCGGGAAACTTTTGTATGAACTCAGAGGAGAGGATGTGCATGAAACCGGCCAGGACCACTAGATCTGGGGAAACGTCCGACGTTTCCGTTGACGTTGCCGGTGACGTTTGTGTTGGCGCTCCCGTCTTTGTCGCCGACGCGGCTAGCGCCGCGTGAATCTGTCGCGCGACGTCAATGTCGAAATCGATTCGGGACTTTCCAGCATCTTTGAACTCTTTTAGAGAGACTGTGAGGGTCGGTATGCCGACGTTGGTTGCGCGTGTGAGACCGTATGCGTTCTTGCGGTTGGATACGACGAGAGCGATCTCTGCTTCCAGGTCGCCTTTCGCGATGGCGTCGATGATTGCTTGGAGATTGGAACCGCTGCCTGATATCAGCACAACGATACGCGGTTTGTGTGATGGTGGTGTTGAGGAAGCCATGTTGGTACGTTTTGGTGGAATGAGAGAGAGAGCGTGGTCGTTCGGGAATTCGGGCGAAGTTGAAAAAACGCGCGAACGACTCGGACGACGAAGCGATCCGTCAAAAACAACATCTTGACGAGAACAGGAATTCTTTCTTCCCGAATCGCGATTCGAGAACAGCTGTTCACATCTCCCCGCAAATTTCCTACAGGTGCCGGTTCAAGCTGACGTCGCGTGCAATCAATGACCAATCAACTTACTCGCAATGTGTGGGCCATATCCAACACCGGTGCAATCGACAACCTCAAGCAGCAGACTCAAACGATCGGGGCTCTGGCCGAAGGATGCGTCCGGGTTACAGTTCGTGCCATAGGTCTTAACTTTGCCGATGTCTTTTGTTGCTTGGGCTTGTGAGTGCAATTCGAAACTATAAGGAAAACAAAGAAGAGGACTGACAAAACGTTCACGTCATAGGTACTCGGCATTCTCCAAAGCTGGAGCTACAGTCCCTGGCCTGGAATTCTCCGGGGTGGTCGAAGCGGATGGCAACGGTGCGAAGAACATCGGAATGCCATGCAGAACGTCCTTTCTTGACTTGTCGTTGTGATCGCGATCTACACACTAGGCTTCAAGCTCGGGGATAGAGTGTACGGAACGGCGCGTTTTGGAGCGTACGCTACGCGAATTGACGCCGATGCTCGATACTTGCGAAAGATTCCAGAGGGTTGGTCGTTTCAGCAAGCAGCAGCGTATGTACGTAAATCCTTCCATCGCGACCACTCTGAGACTGATTCCGTCCACATAAACAGCTACCCAGTTCAGACCATCACTGCATGGTACGCCCTCAAGGAGCTTGGGACGATTTCGAAAGGAGCAACTGTTTTAGTTCAAAGCGCCGCAGGCGGCGTCGGTCTGCAAGCCCTTCGGATCTTAGAAGCCATACCTGATGTCAGCTTGCTTGGCGTTGTTGGTTCTCCTTCCAAGATCGACTTCCTCAATCAAACCTTTCCTCCGGCGCCTCCTTCGTCAGCGGGGCCAAGGAAGGCATGGAAGTACATCTCACGCGAGTCACCAACGTCCTTCAATGACCAGATCTCGACGTATCTCTCCGCACACAATCTCAGCGGCTTCGACATCGTCCTTGACTCGGTGCTCGGTCCAGCCTTTAAGCCCACCTACGAGGCTATGAACCCGTGCGGACGGATGGTCATCTTTGGAGCAGCATCTCTTGCACCGAGCAGCATCTCACTGTCCCCCTTGAGCTTGACCTTCTACTCGCCTGCGAATATCTTTCGGATGCTTGTTTTGGCGTATCGTTTCGTGACGAGGCCGAGGATGGATCCCATGCAACTCGTGCAAGACAACAAAGCATTGATGGGCTTCAATCTGATCTGGGTTTATGACAAACTGGAACTGATGACCGGAATGTACACGGAACTGGAGGCTATGCACTTGAAGGCTCCGCATGTCGGCCACACATTCGGCTGGGACGAGCTGCCAGGTACAATTGGGTTCCTATCCGTGTTCTACTTTTCCCAATTCGAGTTCTGAGTCTTTGTTTATTAGATGCTCTCCGCTTTTTCCAGACTGGAAAGACGCAAGGCAAAGTTGTGATAACAGTTGGTCCTGGGGCAGTGGAAGGAGTGGCGTAACCGTATATGGGAAATTATGTGCTAAGTGGGTATGGCGCCCAATATATTGCCTATACATTGCATTGCTCACGCCGTTGGCGTGAAAGAGTTTGGCGCGCAATTGGCGGCATGTAGGCGTTGTTGATAAGGACACGCGAGCGCGGGTGCCGTCGAGAATCGGTCGACGAGCAGACGCAGGAATATGCGAATTCAGCACTGGTCACTCTGCAGTAGGAATACCGTTTGTCCTGTGAGCAATGAGCTAATCGCTTCCGGCCCCGATGTCACGAGGTCAAGACAGTCTATCCAGAGTGGATTTCATGAGCTTCCACCTGTCTCTGATCTCACTCTCCCTCTCCAGATTGATCCAGCTCTGCGATCCCCACCTATCCCGAACCTCCTGCACGTTCCCAGCCTCCTCACTCAGATTCAGGCCATCAAGCAACACTCTCTTGGCCGCAACCTCCCTTCCAAACTGCAAAGCTAGCTCCGAGATCCAACCGGCGAGCTCCACGGGGGTGATATGGGTAGGATCAAACGGCGCAGAGGTAGGATCAAACGGCGCAGAGTGCGTTGGTTGGGCCGCGATCACGGCTTCCGTTCGCAGAACCTGCAACAAGGTCACGAGCTGGTCGAGTCCGCGTAACTCTTCGTGAAGTGATGCAAGGGCACGTTCCTGAGCTCGGGTTTGCTTGCCAAGCATCCGAGACACAAGGTCGGGGAACTCCTGTACGATCTTGGGAGTCGTGTTTGGGTTCATCCACGCGGGTGTAGTAGGCGGCGAGACATAGGCGCGCGTATCGGTTCTTTGCGCCTGCAGGTTGGCAACAGAGTCCAGGTAGAGTATCGTCCGGTCGTGCGTCTCCGAGAGATTCGTCAGAAGTGGAAGCAATCGACTAGCCAAGGAAACTGTGAGTGCCGTTTGTACGTCCATCTGGTCAATGTGAATCCTCTTCTTGTCTGGAGCGAGGAATTGTTGTGATCGTGGTTCATCATGCCGGTCGTTTCTTGTCTCATTCAAGGCAAATTACCGGCACGCATGGTGCCCTCCTCGACTGAAGCCCACAAGTTCTTCCTCTCAAATTGGAACACCGGGTCCAAGCAGCGAGCTTTTCCGAATGGCCATCTCCTCGAAGGTGCTGGTTCTTGACAACGGCGCTTATAGCATCAAGGGGGGATATGTAGGGGCGCCAGATAGCTTTCAGTTAAGAGCGGACGTAGTCTCGAACCCACTTTCCCTTCTGTACTCGTACCAATATAAAGTCGTCGAAACGAAAAATAGAAGTTTGCGAAACTGCAGTGTCAAAGGAAAGGGTGGACGGACCTTGATCGGTGACCAGGTGGATAACTGCCCGGACTTGTCGGGTGCTGCTGCGAGAGTTCCGTTCGAGAAGGTGCAAGACTGGTCATGTTCAGCTGGCGCGGTTTATTTCGACCTTGGGGACTGAACATCTAGGCGCTCAGGGGTTTGTCGTGGACTGGGGCCTGCAAAGAGACATCTGGAAACGAGTGCTGTCTAGCGTTTTTGATGTACGAGCAGCTTGGGCCAACTGAATCAGTTTCAATGTCTAACCCCTACTCATCTAGTGCGACCCGTCAGAAACGACCCTGCTGGTAACCGAGCCGTGCTTTAACCTTCGCAATATCCGGCAATCGTACGACGAAATTGTCTTCGAGGAACTAGGCTTTGCAGCGTACCACAGATCAGATGGCAAGCTGCTAAATTGGACCTGGAGGCGAACTTGATGTCTTTCAAGTACTGAAACGTCACCTCTACAGCACCTAGGCTTTGTAGCTATGCGTACGATGCAGTTTCGCCACCTGATTGCATGGTCGTTGTCGATGCGGGGTACTCGTTCACGCACATTGTGCCCGTTCACAAGAACAAATCTGTGCTGAACGCAATCAAGAGGTGGTTCTTCCACAAGTTTTATTGTAACCTGCTACTATCTATGCTCATATAGTTATCTTCCAAGAATCGATGTCGGTGGCAAGCTCCTCACAAACCACCTCAAGGAGATTATCTCCTTTCGGTATGCCCAACTTCCCTGATGCTCTACAAGATTGGTTTCGACGCTGATCCGCTCAACAGTCAATGGAACATGATGGACGAAACTTTTCTCATCAACCAGATCAAGGAACGATGCTGCTACATCTCAAACACATTTGCTCGAGATCTGGAAACTTGCCGGTATGCCACCGGCGGCTAATTCTTTGCAAGCATTGCTCCTCCAACACTTTTCCTAATATAGGTCAAGCACGAAGAATCCTATCACCATGCAGTATGTGCTTCCGGACAACTCCACCGGAACGCAAGGTTTCATATGGGTAAGATGCCGCCCAATAGCATCACTCCCCAACATCTCATCCAACAACCCTCTTAGGATGATACCATGCCATCGCTTACCCCAGAGAACCAGGTCCTGGTGATGGCAAACGAGCGTTTCATAGTACCAGAAACGCTCTTGAACCCATCTGATCTTGGCAAGTGCCCTGCATGTACGTACTGTACGACAGGTGCATAAGCTCACTCTCTAGCAACGTACAGGGATAGAACAGGCCGGTTTGGCAGAGACGATCGTACAGGCCGTTAGTGCCATCGATCCAGGTCAGTGAGAGTGTGGACATCGCGCCTTTGACATGCTCAAAGAGCTGAAGTGATACCGAACCAGCTTTGCAGGGGTTGTATTACGACAATGTATACCTAGTCGGTGGCAGCTCTCGCTTTCCAGGATTGGCCGATCGTCTGTACGTGTCTTCAATGCGAGCGGGGAGCTTCGGCTATGTGTGCACGCTAGACTCATCGGTTTGTCATGGTGTTTAGCGAACGGGAACTACGGGCCACGATGCCCTCTCACTTCGATCTCAGCGTAAAAGTGGATGCTCGGTATGGCGCATCTTCTGTTCTACAGTTCTTGATCTCGGTTCTTTTCTTTCTGATGGCTTCATTTTTCAACTCACAGGCCAGAGACGACAGCGTGGAGAGGCGGGTGCGCTTGGGTCGAGTCGAATCCGGACGACTTTCATCGACGTTGCGTGACGAGGCAGGAATATCAAGAGCATGGATCTTCGATCTGTTTCCAAAAGTTCTGAAGAGTTGGAGGCTTTGCGCAAGTCAGCGTTCAGCGCAATTTCCGTAGTCTGGCGCAGGTTAAGCGTGCTCTTAGTGTATATAGAATGGCATACGTCGCCAAATTTACTCAAACAAAGGGATGGCCCTTTGGGTAACAAGCTAAAGTATCAAAAGCATCGGAATGCCAATCGACCTAAAAAGCCCGGGTTCGCTTGACTACCTTCCGTAGTGCAAGCCGGCCCAGGTCGCCAAAAATTGTTGTCGTCTCTCAACGCTTTCCAAACCCTTACTCGCGATAAGCTCGGCCGCGGTCCCATTCAGTATCCTGGCATCGTCCTGCAGGTCGAAGCACTGCCTTCGGTCGTTTTCGGCCAAGCGGTCGATCACCATTCCCACGCGAAGAAGCCGTTTGGCTCTGGAGATGCTCCCGCCGGCTATGGACAGTGCGGTCTGACATTGCTGTCGGTTGTACCGGGGAGCGGCTTGGGCACAGTATACGTCGAAACGGGCATAATAAGTTTCTCGCTGAGAGGCAGTGGTTCGTGATGCGGGTCGAGCTATAGTGCTCGAACTGGTTGTGGGATGGGTGCCGGTATGAGGGGCAGAAGCAGGCGTCTCTTCAGGTGGCGGTGGCAGAGCTTCATCCACATGCTCGTGTGCTTGTCTTGGAAGCGGAGATGACTGTAATTCTTGCGTAGTGGCATGAGCAGTATAGCCTTCTGTAGAAGAAGCAAACTTAGAGATTCACCCAGGAAGCAAAATGGATATGCGTCGCCGTTTGAAAACCTTACCACTTTGTGGTGTTGCGACTTCGGTAGGAGAGTTGTGGTGCTCAGCATCGGGCACGACCGACTCGGGTATAGCGGTGACACCAAACGCTTGCGAGAACATCTCTTCCGTAACTACATCTGTGTCCATGGCAGTAGCGGCAACTGAAACGCTAGCATCGTGCGAGACCGCAGCTGCGAGAGCTTCAAAACTCTCGGCAGGATTTGCTGACGATGTCTGTCCAGCTGCCTCTGCCAATCTGGCAAACAATGCTTGAGGGTCAAAACCATTTGCCTCCGACGTGGCGTCGGTTAGTCCGTGAGATGTCTCCCCGAGATGCGATGTTTCCTCCTCCGCTCCGCTTGATTCGGGAGAACTTGCGCCAGGCCCTTGGGTCTGAAATTCGGGAGGTGCGTCGAAATGAGTGGACTCTTGTTCACCCTCCTCGCTCGATATGACTTCCGAGTAAGGCATTATCGGGGTAGTGCCTTCACCCAGGTCCTGCTGTGCCTGGGATGACTGCGATTCCGCCGGTTCCGATGCCTGTGTTTGCCATTGGGAACGGACGTCCTCCTCAAAATCTGCGTCGTTGCCCGAGCTTGGCGCGATTGAGCCCGTCAAATTCACGGATTGTGTTACCGCAGCGTCAGCGTTCTGCACGGGCGGTTGCGATTCATCTTCCAGCGCAGACTCTAAAAATTCTCCATCCATCAGACCTTCCTCTGCCGCCACTTCTTCCAGAATTTTCCGTGCTTCTTCCATGGCAGGGTAGACTGTCTTCAGATACCGAGTCTTCCAGCTTTCGGGCCCGTGATTTGCATGCTACATTTTCAGTTGATATGTGAGCTCTTGGAGTGAAGAAACTAGGATTTGGAATTTCTCCTTACTTCAACGGAAAATTCGGTCCAAAAACTGAGGCTTTTCGTGCCGGGTTGATTGTGTCGTGACCGAGCAAAATCCCGTATGAGTATATCGTCGTGATCTTCAAATTCCACTCGTTGACGCTTGCCGAGACGAGTCTTTTGAGATTCGGTCGTAAGACTCCGGATTTCGGGCAAAAGAATCTCTTCGACATAGCGTTGCCACAAGCCTTCATCCGAATGGTGCGACTGCCAATGGCGGAAGTGAGTCAAAAGGCAACCGACCACAGTCTCTATCCTAAAAACCGACCGTTTTCCCCAGGAAGCGATACAGCATCTGGCGTTGGTGTTCCTTTGAACAGTCAAGTAGCTCATGCATCACAAGCTTGAAACTTCTCTTGAGCACAGGCCATCTGCCTTCCTTTTCGCCAGGGAGTTTCGAAAGATCAGGTGCGTCTCCTCGCTCAATGCCGTCGAGTAGTGCCTTCCGGGTCGGTTTGACTGATTTCGCGAGATTTCCCAGACCCAAAGACAAGGCTTTGTCCCTCCACGCCTGCCATGTGTGTGCGGGGTTCTGACGGGTTGTGAGTCAGCGTTTCGATAAGGATGCTGCATGACGCGCCAGAACTCCTGCACATACTGCCTCCGCGATCATCTTGTACAGATCGTTTCCACATGCCTTTCCAGGAAACTTGGAGACTTCTTGAACAAGAAGCTGCTGTTCCGCCGCGGTGAACGGATTTCGGCTGGAAAGCGCAGCCAAAAGGTCAGTTGCCATCAATACCCTGTATTTCCACGGTCAGCCGACCTACCCTACGGTACGATTTCCTGCCAAGGATGCATAGGCTTCTGGATTGAGGAGATGTCCAACAGCTACCGAGTCCTCCAGGTACTGGGTCGAGAAGAACCCCGGCTGGGACGCCTTGACGTCGGGTCCCGTAAGCTTCATGAAAAGCTGGTTCTCATTGACCTGCAGGTCGGCAACTTTCCCGCCATGCTCCTCAATCAGCTTCCGAGCACGCGGCATGTGCGTGCCGCGCGCCACTCTGAACAGCAAGGGTTTTCCCTCATTGTCCTGAAAGAGCAAGGCCGGTCGCTCGGGAAAGGCGGGATCTTGCAGCATAAGTGACGTTATGGAAAGCAACAGGTGCAATGACTCAGTTCGCTGCAGGCTATGTGGTTCAGTTCTCTGTAAGGCGAATGCGCTTCGTCGACGCTCCTTCTTGATCTCGCCAAGGTGGCCAGATGGGGGGTCGAGGGTGGTTTTGGGGAGAGCCTCAGCGTGGTCCCTGAATCTCACAGAGAAGCCTCTCGGACCTCTCGGACCCTTCTACTGTCGATACAAATCCTTCAGGTCTCCAAGTCAATACCGTCAAGGATTCCGACTCCTTCTGGGATCTGGGCGGAAACAGTTTGCTCGCCATCCGCATGAACTCCCAGCTTGTAACATCGAAGCATGACGATGCCATTATCTATTGTAAAAGGGTATGTTGTGGATGAAGATGGGATGTGTGAAGCCGAGAGTCTGTCTATCTGAAGCCGAGAGGACCGGCCGGCCCGGCTTATTCTTCTATTGTGTAGGTTGACAATCTAGATGGTGTACTGACGGAGGAAGCCGACAACGGACTGCATGTAGGGCGTACGGGTGGAATCGACCTCGTTCCAGATCTCGTGCTTGGCGGCGGGCCAGTGCATCATGTTGCACTGTGCCGCAGGCTTGTTGATCATGAGACCAAGAACCTTCAGGCCAGCGCACCAGATGTTTTGGCCGGTTGGCATGACGTATGTATCCTGGCCAGCTTGATGCATCTGGACGGGGATGGTGGCCTGCTTGGCGTGGAGCACATAGCCGGCGATGGCGACCATGGCCTCCTGAACCCAGCGGGCCGTGGTGCCGGCCAACTGAACCTGAGGGAACTCCTGGTAGGCAGATCGGGTGGTGGTGAAGCGCTCAAGGGAGTGGGTGGTGGTGTCGGTTGAGAAATCAAATGCGCCGATGGTGGCAGACTGACCGGGGGCCAAGTTACACTTTCCGAACACCTCGACGATCTCGGCGATGGGCAGAGCGATGATGCCGGGGTAGGGAGCAGTGTTGATCTCCAGCATGGGAGCGTTGAGGACAGCCGCCTTGAAGGTGTTGGGGAACTTTTCCAAGTAACCGCCGGCGATGCCGCCGCCCATCGAGTGGGCGAACAAAAGAAGGTTCTGCCCGTTCAGGACACTTTGCTGAGCGGAAGTGATAACGGTCTGCATGTCCGCCATGTAGTTCTCGAAATGATCAACGTCCGAGTAGTCTGCGACGGGGCAACCGATTCGTCCAGCGAATCCTTGACCACGATGGTCGAACGCGAGTGTGTTGAAACCCTGCGGAAGTCTGAAGATCAGGATCCAGACGAAGAAACGATGCATCGCAAACATCTCCACTTACGTTCTGGTTGAGATCATAGATGAACTCGCGGTACTTGATGAAGGTCTCGCCATGTCCGTTCACGATTACAACCGTGTTCTTCGAAGTTCCGGAGATGGACTTGTGGTATACCCAGGGGATGGTGAGGGCGCCTCCGTCGGAGCGAGGTACACCGGCAACGGTCCCGTTGATGGAGGACACGAAGTTGGTGTAGAGCGGCCCGTCCCATGCGCCAGCTGACAATTCAGCCTCGGTCGTGATCAAGACAGAGGGAATGGCCGAAGCGGAGACTGAAGCCAGTGCGGCAGCGGCGACGATGAGCTTTCCGAAGAGCATGATGGAGAAGGAGAGGATGGGATTGTGAAGAACAGCGGGACGAACAACCCTCATCCCTTTTATGAGCAGGAGGGACGCCAGCCCAGCGGCCAGTGACCTGGCTTTCTCGAGCACGGAAAGCTGGACTTTCTCCTGGCTCTTCTCGTCTCTCTCCTCTCTCTCTCTCTCCCTCTCCCTCTCTCTCTGTCCTTTGCGGCGCAAGACAAGGCAAGGAGGCAAGAGGCAAGGAGAAGAGTCACATCCAAAGTCCGCTCCAAGCCATCTCAGCCGTGGGTCTGAGCCACCGCCGCTGCGTGAGGTCCTCGTGCAACGACAGGTGTTCCCTGTGAAAACTTGAACAGGTCGCTCAAAAGTGTACAATTTCGGTGTCAAATTAAATCGACAGACCACAAAAAATTTAGAAAAAAAAAAAAGAGAACCGACGGGAATGATCTTCGACGCTTCGGCGGACGGGATGAGATGAGCACCGAGAAAACGGGCCCAACGAGCGAAGACGGGTATGTCCAGTACTGTATGTCTGGCAGTTCATCACTCATGGCAGCAACAGTCAACTGTCCAACGACCGATCGACCGCCGCCGGGTTATAGGTCACAGTTCGGAGAACCCATTCCAGATGCCTCGTCCTCCTCCACAAGCGCCTCCATTACGATTGCAGGAATCCTTTGCGCCGTCCGTGCACAGATTCAAGACCAGTTCCCCTTTGACGATCTCAAAGATGTGACGGTTGGAAGACCCGAGAAAACAGATGGTTCGATAAATCTCCTCCTTGATCCTGTCCATGCTAAGCGACGATGTCTCCGTTCTTGCGGAGAACTGCGTTGGTGCAGCTCGTGGTTCGCTGCGCTTGAAGATTGGACAGATCCTGTTCGAAACGATCGGACACGATCCCCTTGTACCGGTATCTGTTCTTCTCTCTCACTGGCCTAAACCCTCTAACCATTCAGCTCCGGCTAGGCCATATGATCCCGCGCTGTTTGGGCTTTCTGCGCTTTTCATCGGTAAGGGACCAGTGGACCGCTGGCCAGGAGTGACAACTGCTCCGTGCCTGAGACGTCGCGAAGCAAGCAAGGAAGTACTCTGAAAGCTCATCCTCGGTCACCTTGTCAGGTCCTCTTTGCTTCTTGTCAATTTGTGCCTTGCTCCGCCGCTCCTCGAACTTTACGCCCACCTTCTTCGACCCACGGACCCAGGCGGGGCATGCTCACTGCTGCCGCAGCTCGGACAGAACGGGCTCAGATGGCTGAGAAAAGCCTTGACGTCGATGGCGCCAGGGCGTTCTCTGAACGTATAGCCGTTCTCGCCAAGGAGGTCATGGAGAAGGAGCTCTGGAGCCTTTGTGCTGCCGCAGTCTTCTCTTCTCCGACGAAAGAGCTCAAATTCGATGTGCTAAAGACAGAAGTCGAGGTTGCCCACGACGCGGCCGACTCGGTCGATCGTATCATAGATGAGATCATCAAGTCGCTCGGGCAATCTCTAGAACAGTTATCTACGGACGATTCGGTCATGAAAGCTTGGAGGCAGAGAGTCGCCGAAATTCTGAAAACCAGAACGATCACACCCAACTACTCACTGAAGCGTTTCTTCTGCGATCATTCCCTTCCGCTTGTGGACATCGAAGGCTCCATCTGGAGATTTGAATATTCCCCGAGCAAGCCGGATAGGATCACGCTCAAGCTAGGCGCAAGCCAGCTTGACATCCTGAAAAAGGACGAGACGCTTGAGGACGCCGCGGCGACGGAAAAGGACCAGGCTCCGAAGGAGAAGCGCAAATCGAGGCGATCGAAAGCCGTTGGCGCGCTGAAACCAAGTGTGGAGGTCTCAGAAAAGCAACTTGCAATCAGTCTCGAGGCTCCTGTCATCGCTAAGGAAAGAACGAAGCTAGCCGAGTCAGGCAAATACAGCTCTGCTCTGGGATACGGGAATGACCGACCTGCGGACCTCAGTGTGGTCAATCGCATACAGCTTGGAGGCGTCCTGCGTGGAGTCTTTGCGGTAAGATAAAGCTGCGGAGAGAACTCCCATCGCTTGAGACCAATGTTTCAGTTTGCAGGATCTCGTTCCTCCTCCTGAAAATGAGGCCAAGCTCGAAGCTCTCCGATTGCGCTTCCAGGCCATGATAGATCGCGAGTATCGTAACCCAAGCATTACCGTGAAGTTTTTTGGATCGGCTATCAATCGACTTGGGTTCAAGTCTTCTGACGTTGACATCATCCTGGAAATTGCCAATTCCAAACACATGTCACCGAAGGCCATTGCTCAGACGAAGTCAGTATGGCGACTGGCTTCTATGCTCAGGCGTTATGGAATGCATAATGTCTTAGCCATTGCTGGTGCGCGTGTTCCCATCTGCAAGTTTGAAGATCCGGAGAGCGGGCTCTCGTGCGACATGAACTTCGGGAACATGCTTGGCCGGTACAATTCAGAACTCCTTCGTATGTACACCGACTTGGACCCTCGGGTTCGCCCTTTGATCGTTTTGTTGAAAAGCTGGGCAAAGAACAGAGATGTGAACGACGCTGCGGATGGTGGTACGTGGAAACCGCCGACGTTTTTTCTGGAGAAATACCTGGTCTAATCAGCTCTTTCCAAAAAGGCACAATAAGCTCATACGGCTATTCGCTCATGGTGATTAATTACATGCAAGTGCGTGGCATTCTTCCATCATTGCAGAAGCTTTTCGAAGGACCACGTCCGGAAAGAATGATCATCCCTCGCCAAAATGCGAAGCGTTTCCGAAAGCCGGCTTACGGAAAGAATGCACAGCAGTCTGATCAAGACGACTCAGACTGGGAGCGGCAGAACATCTTTGTCAACATGGACATAGTCGTAGACGCGGCACGTGACAAGAGGCTTATTAGTTCGTCGAGTGACCTTTCGTCGAACAAGGTTGCCACATCGCTAGAGCAGGTCGTGACTGAGAATTACTCTTTGAACTACAAGCGAAAGTCTGCTCCGGCCAGCAAGATACTTCTCGCCGACCTCTACTTCGTTGACGATCTGAACCATATATCGTTGGCCGCAGTTGTCTCGCGCGCATCGTCTATGTCTGAAGAAGACGTGTGGGCTGGTCCCGACGGTGTTGCTGCTCTGTTTTACGATTTCATGCGGTACTACGCCTGGGACTTTTCTTTCCGTGCCGACCAGATTGTGTCTATCAGGAAGGGCCAGCTGCTGCAGGAGCTCAGCGATGACCTGTCTCCGTGGGCCACGCGAACTGGGATGATCTTGCTCGTTGAGGATCCCTTTCAACTTGACCGGAATGTCACGGGCGGTGTCTCCAACCTGCAGACCGTCGTCCGTGAGATGCGACGAGCTCTGCAGGTGATGGGCTCCGAGGAAGCTGATCCTAACAACGCAACGGCCACCTTTACTATTGCCAAGCTTATGGAACCCACCGTGAACGTGACACGCAAACGATCCGAAAAACAGATGCGCGCGCAGAATCAGCGGGCGAGAAATGGGAACAACAATCACAACCGAAACCGGCAAGGGAATAGCCCCCCACCGCAGCGGCAGCAGCGTTTCCAAATGCCAGCAGCGAGCAACAACCACGAGCCTGCGGGGCCGCCGGCGCAGCGACCGCTCTTGAAGGTTTTGCCAGGGCAGAATTTCTCCGAACCAGTACACGCCAACCATCGCTATCCGAACGACTTGCAGCAGCCCGAGAAGGTTCGCCACAAACCTAAGAAGGGCAAAGGTGGCGGTGCAGCCGAGCTGCAGCAAGGAACTAGTCCCGCAAGGACGAAAGGGCCGTTGGCGTTCCTAGCTTCTTCCGGGATGGCTCCAGCATCTCCAATGCCTTCTAACACAAAGCTTTCGGCCACCGCCCAACCACAGGTGGTCGCCAACGGAAAGCAAACGAAAAACCTCGCGGAAAGCCAGAATACCCGCACACCGACCTCTCCGGACATAGCCACGATTGGCGGTGCCAATAGCGGCGAACACCCGGTCGCGCCGTTAGAGAAGCGTATCAAAACGAGGTGGAGGGATCGCGCAAGTAGGGATGATTCTATCGCGGGACTGTCGGCGTCGCTTTCCAAGATGCACGTGAAAAGCCAAGTAATGACCGACCCTGCTCCATCCCTGTCCAATACAGGCTCGGTTCTGACCACGATGTCGACAGAGTCACCCGAACGTTCGCATCGTCGGCCATCGCGCAACCCTCGTGACACGATAGTCAGTCATATTGCTGGAAACGGAACTACCCAGTGAAAACTGTCATCCCTCTTTTGTCGGGCGCTTTCCCGTGGTCGGGGTGAGCTATTCCCCCTAATCTTCACAACTCGATAGGCAGCTATTGCTGGCATCGACCCAGGCGTTATGATCGGCTTTCTTTTTTTCTCTACCCTTTGTAAATTCATTTCGGAGTGTCATGGCGGGTGGCATGGGATCGTCGAGACAATAAACACGCTTCATTTTAATACCTCTGAGCCTCTCAGAATCAACCCATGGGCGATCACACTGTTCACGAATAGTCCAGAGCCTGGGCACAATGGGAAAGGTTGGCTTACCTAATCGCAAACTCCGACATGAGATCGGTCTCACTAACGTTAGGCACATGATCCTTACCTGAGGCTCGTCTTCAGGCGGGCCTTAGGTGGAAAGAACCCCACCTCGGATTCTCAAGAATGAGGCCAAGCCAAGGTGGTCGGGGCCCAGAGGCTTAAACCCGAATGACGCTGAAATAAATAAACTTACTTTGCTTTGCTGCCGTCATCCAGGCGCCTCTTTCCGAGGTTCCGCTGCTTATATAGGATGGATCGGCTCTCTCCGAGAATATTTAATCTCTCTCGCTGGGATATTTATCCATTGAACTCTCAAGCAGAGCAACCATTGTCCTTCCCCACTTAGTGCACCAAACCGCCCCACATGTCTGAGCAAGAAAACGGGGAAGCAAACATCAGTGATCTGGCGAAGTCTTCCGGTCGCAAGGAGGCCAAGTCATGGTTGCCGGCTGTGCCCATTACGATTCTGGCGCCGATCCTGGTAGCCCTGGCATTGACAGCAACTCTCTTGCCTGTAGGTTGATCTCGGCTGTGAACTAGCGAGTTCTCATCGACCCATGCTTACACGTGACCGCCGCAGAACACCTTCGTCATCAACCAAGCTTCGCAGGACAGCACAACCTACATTTCGCAGAAGTATCTCAATGTGTTGATGGCTAAGGTGAAGCTGATCGTCGTGAGAGCAGTATGGACTCGCTGCTAACCCTGCCGTTTGTATATTTACCCAGACCAAATCCGACGCGCAGGCACCATTGAACAAGATTATCCCGTTGGTCAATTACTTGGGAGAAGTTCCGGGTATTGTGGAGATGTTCAGCGCTACGCAACCTCTCCACGGCTTGATCGACAAGTAAGCTGCTACAATCTTATTTTCCAGGCGACAGCCGTGTGTTTGCTGATAAAGTCGTTCTGACAAATCATAACAGTCCGGTCATCTCGAACCTTGCCAACCTCAAACACAATTATGCGCTGGACGTGGTTCTTTGCGCAAACGCTGCTTGGAAACCCACCTATAGGTACAATCGGATTTCGATTACTTTCTGCCTGTCTTTGCTCAGCTGTCAACATTTGTTTTCCATAGCCCTACGAACAATCCTGGATACAACGCAGACTTTGCTAATACCATGGGCGTTTACAACGTTACGACTCTCGATTATGCATACTTCTCATGGGTTGGTTTCGGTTCTGGCGTGTTCCTTAGTCGCGAGACCGTCACGCTGACTCCTCATTTCAGGTCAACGTTGTCTCGAGCCCTAAGAACTTGTCTTTGGACAGCTTCTCGATTATCGATTCAGGCGGTAGTGTTTGCAAAGGAGATTTGATCAGTTGCATAGCTCATTACTGAGTATACCCTCTTCTCACCAGCTCCCTATAACCAGACAGGCTGGGATATCAACGCACAAAGTAAGTCTGCTCCTGACAAGTGCTCAATCGCAGCTGCACAAACTTACAGAGGCTGCCAGCGTTTTTGCCGGACAAGACGAGTAGGCCAGGCAACCCTCTGATTTTCACGGTCAGTAATATTATGCCTCCCCCAGGTATGAATATTTTGCTCGTTGATTGTCTCATCAAAAAGAAAACGTTTTCACGAGTCGTACTCTTTCAGGCCTGATGCAGCTCGGTTTGGTCCCGCCGGCTACAGGGGCGTACTTTTCCGGTATGAGGTCAATTCCTTTGATTTGCATGCAACAAATCTCAAACTTGGTCTCTATCCTGTGGTCATCTAGTCCAAGAAAACGCTGGTACGGCACCGCACCTGGAATGATTGCCATGTTTTGCTCTAATCCGCCACCTTCGGTATTTTGCCAGGTCTTGTCATCGGCTATGTCAGTCAGCAGTTCTGGGCCGCCGGCACTACCGCCGAAACTGCTTTTCCTTTGTTCACCTGTCTCGGGGGTTTCCAAGTCACCACAACCTGGATTGAGATGCTGCAGGCGGCAAAGCCTCTGAACGGCTCAGTTGTAGCCATGTTCAATTCCACGTCCATCGGAGTCCTCGGAAGCAGCGAGATGGTCGTGAACAACACGGCATACAGACAGGCGGACGGTAGTGTGCTTTACGGCCAACCCGCGGTGGATCCCCTCACGGCCGCCTTCCAAGTCGAGATGTCAAAGAAATACTTGCTTGCGTTCGAGTGCAACCCGTTCTCCCCGCAAATTGCTCAGGCTACGAAAATCCTCGAGGCCAATCCCACCTATGAGCTCAGTGTCTCCGGGACGACATGGGTTAGTTTACTTTCACGTGAAATCGCCGTGTCCGCTGTTGCCGATTCTGAGCTCCTCTAACTTGCACCCTTTGATAGATTGTTAACGTCGACATTGTGCTTCTCGGCACCAACGACTATGCTCTTTTGATGCTTGCGGTGCCCAGAACTACGGTAAAGATTACCCGCCCCAGCTCCGCCAGCCGTCCCTTCTTTGATAGCATGCTCCTTCTCCCGTCCTTTACCACCCCCATGCTTCGGTTCGACTCATGCACTGGTCTCATCGTCCCCTTTCACATAGGTGTACGGAGAGATCGACCGAGCCCGTGCGAAGGCTCAAGCCCTGTCGATCGGAATCAGTTGCGCCATGGCCTTCATCGTGGCGGGAGTCTTCGTTCTGGTTGTCCTGCCACTTTCCGCTCTCGTTCGACAGATGACCCAGCTCACAAAGTTCGACTTTGGTTCCCTCGAATCGTCCGGTGCCCTCGACAAGCGTTCGTGGGTGTGGGAGGTGAGATTTCTGGAGTGAGAGGAAAGCCGTGAAACCGAGCTCAGGAGATGACAGCTGAAAACCTGTTCTCCTATTTCTCGCATTCAGCTCCGTCAAGTGCAGATTGTCTTGTGAGTACTTGCCTGCAGTGTGATAAGCTTGGAAGAAAGGTTTTACTAACGATCAATTCCTTCATTACAGCGCTATGATGGTCAAAGCTTTGTATGTATACGACCTTGCACGTGTGAACTACTGTTTACTCACGTAACATTTCTTTTCATTACCCATGCAGTGCTGGTGCCATCAAGAAGAACAAGGTATGGATTGCCTTGCGGCTCTGATTCCAGTTCACGCGGCAGGATTCTGACGTGAAGGATCTATGATAGGACATTGTCGGAAGCCGCCAGACACCAAGCAGCAGCAACGCCGGCGGCGGCGACAAACCCCGTCAGCTGGGAGCATCTTCCCGAGCGTTGCCCTTGACTGCTGATCACTGATCTGGACATGGATAGAGGAGCTAGGAGGACTTGGAATTCGGAATTCAAACCGGGGTGGTAACCTCGATGGACACGTTGGAAAGCACGAGAGGAAAGGTGGAATCGCTTTTTGAGAGTAACGTTGTCTGAAAGGGCTTCGGTGATGTGGTATTTTTGTGAAATGAAAACGGGACATGAAAAGCACATAAAGAGTTTCATGGATTTTAGGGGGTTCAGCACTGGCAGAAGGATGAGCTCGGTTGCTTCTTGCAGCGGAGCTTTCCAGAAGCGGTTCCAGCCGCGATTTCCTTGTACTTGATACATGGACGGGAAGCCAGTTGAGTGACCGATTCTTCAGTTTTGGTCGATCGCATGTGTAGGATCATATCTAGCTTGTTGTGGCAGTGGTCGCGTCTTGCTCGACGGCCTTCTTGTCGGAGTGACCAAGACCCATCGCTGGTGCTGTGTCCCCGAAGTTCAATCATACGCTTCTAGATGTTTCTTGATGCCCAAACGTACCGATAACATCTCGAACGCGTTGCTTGAGAACCTTCATTTCTGGGAACCCTCCGTCGGACTGCGAGAGCGTGTGAACCGCCGAGGGAGGTAGAACGCCATCATGGAATCGATACCTTCCTGTCCCAAAGTTGACTAATCCCTTCTTCTGTGCAGATACGCACGGTGAACGTGCCTGATGGCCCCGGTTGCAGGGCGACCTCCCCGAGCTCTTTCTCAAACGTCGTCAAAAGCTCCTGGGCCGTCCATGCCGCTGCATACGTCTACATGAGAACTGTGCGACGGTGACGAGAGGAACAGTGGCAATCGGGGTCCTAAATCACCTCGCAACATCCACCGGCAGCCTGGGCAGTATTCCACCTCTGAAATGGTTCAAATGGGAATAAGTGTTGCAGTGTGACCCCAGCCTTACGCTCCGGTTGCCTTGATCATCGTAAGCTCCCCAGCAGACTTACCGATTCGTGGATACTTTATCGTCGCTGGTGTTGACATTGTCCTAAGTCACATACACGGTTCGATTCGGTATCGTCTTCAAAGCCGAAATACAAGCCGGCCATGTCCGTATCTCTCGGACATCTTCCCGCTGTCAAACAATCGACCGTTGCCGCCGTTGCCGTTGAGGCCGTCTGGAGGCCGCGAGTGTCGGGTGGATTGGAACGCTCACGAGACAATAAACTCTACACAGTGCACTGAAGGTTTGCGCTATTTCCTTGACCATTCAAGGTTGTTACTGGTCATCGCGAACCTAGCTCGCGCGAATCGGCGCGATAATATGCCTGAGTGGACAGCTCTGGGCATATCGGCACAACGTGCAGGACTTGCAGGTCATCATCAGGTGCAGTGTTGAGCCCCACTCGATAGTGAGTTCGTTCTGCCTGTGATATGGCTGTAGAAATAGGCCATAAAAGGTGACGGTTCCAAATTGCAGGAATTTAAATTACAACAACACACAGGTATAAAAAAGAGGGGGGCAAGAAAAAGGGTAAATACATAAGGGATATCGACTACTATCATATGAGGAACTGTGGAAAAGACGGGAGGCATTCCGGAAGGACTATACTATCAGGCAAACGCGTAGTAGGACGGTTCAAACTGGCAGCCTTCTTCGGTGATGGCGTCCAGTCCTACATCTAATCTTCCACCTCCCCCACGAGCGTAGAACAGCGACGCATTCGGGTAGGCGACCGAGAAGGCGGGAGGGGCTGCAATCGAGTGTCGTCTCCGAGTCGGTTCGAAGGTGGGATAAGGCATCTGATTGGCGGCGGATAGGACTTCCAGCTCGTCGAAACTTTGAGATCGAATAAGCTGAGGTGGCGCCTGAGGTTGGTAGTTGAAGGGCATGAAATGGTTGAGAGCAGGGTACATGGCCGCCAGTAACGGATTAGTAACTGCGTCTGACGAGGAGATCCCTAAGGCTGTCTGTGCGACGCTGGCTGAAGGCGCGCTGCCAAGAAAGTACTGGGTAGGAAGAGGCTGATCTTGAAGACAAGTAAAATGCGGCTGGTCGTCTCGGAGGGTGCAGGTTTTCGCAGGCTGATCCAAAACGGTGAGATCTTGCATGGATGACAGCTCAAACTCTCCGTCAAGCACGGCATGTTGGTGCGTGGGATCGAGAGGGGAAGGCAGTGATGCTAGACGAGCATCCCTATGCTCGGGCAAGTTGTGGGGCACGTAACCACATGAACAGGAACCCCAAAGCTCAGCGATCGACATGTCTGGTGTATTGTAGCCAGGCATTGAATAATCTGGATGATGATGTCAGCCATGAAAGACTGCTGGATCCGTAGCAAGACTACATAAGCTTACCGGAGAGTTGTACCATTGGATCGATGGTGGTATAGAGCTCGTATGGTCCGGGTTTGGAGTAGAGCAAGTCTTCCGTCCCGTGCAATTCCTCGAGACAAGGGTTTGTAGGGGTTCGGTCCCCTGAAAGTGGCTCGCCGGCGACTAGTGTCGGGCTCGGGTACGGCGGGGAAGGGACGCTTTGCTGCTTAGGTGCAGCCGGGTACGGTACATGTCGAGTCGTACTGGTCTTCGCCGCGGTCGAAGATACCGACCCTCGGCGACGGACGGGCTTTGATGTTACTGCATCTGACTTGGCTTCTTGGAGAGTGCAAGTTTCTTTAACTTCAATCATAGGCTTGTCTGTAACCATAGACTCTTCCTCTGTATTGAACTTTTGAGATGCTCGAAGGGTTCGCTTATGCTTTGCACGTCTGCAGAAGCGACAGGACAACAAAATTTAGTATATGACTTTGCAAGCTAAGGACCTCTTAGGATTCATCAAGTACCTATTTTGGAACCAGATCTGCACGTTGCGTTCAGGGATCCCAAGACTCTCCCCCAGTTTGCCTCGTGCGTTGTTGTTAGGCGTGGGTTCTGCCTCAAAAGCCGTTTCTAGTACACGCAGCTGCTCGGCGTCAAGTACACGTCGTTTCTTTTTGGATTTCTCGCCGGCAACACTCGTAGTGGACTCGTTGCCGTTGCCGCCATGGCAGCTATCCTCTTGTGCTGGATGGGGTTGCGATGGCTCTTGGTCACTTTGTTGTGAGAGAGCCGCAAGAAGAGCGATGCTGTCATAAATGTCTTGACGCGTGACCAGCGCTGGATCGATCGGGGAACACATGGCGTCCATACTTTCGTACAAGATCCCCCTTCGGTCAATGAATACGAAAAGGCGAGGAAAGTCGAGGTGTGCACCGGCTCAGTTTGGATGAATGCGGTCGCGGCGCGAAAAGGGAACAGAAAATACGGCGAGTAATACGGTTGAGTGTTTGAAACCGGACCAGGAATGAAAGGGAGGCAGGGGGACCGCTGCGCAGCTATAAGAAGCCGGAAAAGGACCTGAACCTGTACCCAGTACGTTGCGACGGGGACGAGGAGCGGGTGGTACAGGGTTCCCGGGAACCTGGAGAAGGTCATGCGTTCCGTTCTCCGAGCGGTTTTCGGAGATGAATAACGACTCGATCCATGGGTTCGTCGAAGCTCAAGACGTCCGTACTTGCAGAACCGCCGTCCCACGCGCGGGATTGCTATCGTTCAGGACGCTTCGTCCTACGCGTGGCTTTCCTCTGTGCACCCCACGCGTCAAAGCGCAGCACGGTTTTAGACAGGCTCTCGCCACCCTCGATCAATCGCATAGAGTCACTTTTGCACAAAGTTCCCCAAGTCCAAGACTCCCGACCCTCGAGCACTCCGTCAAGCATGTCTCTGGCTTTCGACGATATCAATGCAGATTCATTTTTCCGCGGCATGTCCGCCATGAATTGTTGCTGCTAGCTTTGCATGCATTCCAATGGCGAGCGCATCTACATGTACAGGACGAGACCCGCAAGGCCGATATATGCTAATGGAAGTGAGTACGTAGTTTTCATTGCATGTACAGTATACACTCCACATCGATCGGAACTGTCACATCACGGCAAGGCACTCAGCGGAATTGTATGAGTGTCCATTGCTCGATGTCCATTGTTCTCAAGTAAGTCTCATTGTTCCCTATTATTCTTGAGATTTTCAGTGCGGCATCTGGAACAAGGAATCCAGGTGATCGCAGGGGACGTCATTTGTCCAACAAGCGGTTGCGCCTCCTTTGCGGTTCTTGTGTGGTCCCCTGGAATAGGATTCCTCGCGTCATACAGTGTTAAGTGGTACTCCATGATCTTTCTGTAAAACCTGCAGCTTTACCCATACAGGTACCTTGAGAAGTTAGGAATTGGCTGGTCTTTGAGCTGTACCGTCCCGGTAATATGAATAGCAGATCGACACGTTTGAGCAGGCGTGAACACTGGAACGGGTAGCGTTCCAACCTTTCCTTGCCAGCGACCACATCCGGAAGAGTGCATGATTCTATTATTCCGTGCTGCAAGTGGCACTAACGATGAATAGAAGGTCCAAGCGCACACAGTGCATTGACTGGTCCAGATGGATGGACCAAGCAGCAACAGGACTAGATTAACGGACATCAGAATTTTGGCACCCGGAAATAAGGCCAGCGGGTAGCCTCGTTGAAGAGCATAAAAGAATAAGCGAGCCTACCGTTATCAGCCTGGCTGTTAGTGGATGCTTAGGGACAAAGATAACAGTACCGAGGTTTCTTGACAATTGCCTCTATATCACTAGCCCACAAAGACGCTGAATTCCAGTCTTTGCGAAAGGGGAAACTTTAGCGCCAGAGAATCGTCGTTTTCGATGCAAGAGATTGCTGAGCGAAGCGATCAAGGAACGTGACATAAATATCGATGTGGTATTGAGGAGCAACCCATCCATGAGGAAAATTCTATGATTGAAGGCGTGACTATGAAGGCGCTCCCAAAGAGAAGCGTCTTGAAGCAATCAGTTTCACCCTCTCTCATCTGTTACTGACCAATGTAGCATCTTCCATTCGCCGCAAACCGACGATATCTTCCCAGGTAACAAGCATCGAGTTTGTTTCGGCCCTTCCCTCCCCCGGAGGTGGTCAGTCTTCAGGTGCGTACGTTTTGTTGACCTCAGAGCAACCTGCGCAACGCAGCTACCACGTAGAGTCAACTCAACGCGAGCACGCACACAAATATTTCGACACCTTGTTGCTCATTGTGACTCACTGGAACGAGCCAGCCCGCACGTTATCTTGGGCCTGCCTGTCCGTATCCATTGCGAAGTATCTTGCAGGTGATACTGTACCTCTTGAAGCATGAGAGGTCAACAATGCGCTGGGATCTCCTTGCCGATCTCCGTCGGCCCGGAGTATTTCTCAAGCGTTAAAAAAACGGAGAGCGCTATTTTGGGACATTCTTCTATTCGTTCCATTTTCATTCTCAACACGTTTGCTGTTCCTCTCGAGCTTGCTTGTCAGCGTTTACTGGCCTACTCTGGCTTTTTCCCGAAAAGAATGCCAGAATACGATGTACAGGAGCTACAGCTCGTCCGTCGTCTCGACAAGCGCATAATACCCGTTCTGGTCTTTCTATATCTTGCATCGGTGATTGTAAGTCACATGGAGTCCAGATGATGAACCCGATCTTGACTTTAAGCTGACCAAAATAATCGGGGGATGTGATTTGATCTTAGGACACAGGCACGCAGTTCCATGCACGAGTAACAAAGCAATCGACCCGATCTGGTGCCCAGCTTGATCTCGGAGCGACAGATCGGTCATTTGCGCTGGCGCTCGTCGCGTACGGAATCTCCTCGTTCCTTTTCGTGGGGTAAGTCGGGTGGAATGAACGAATGAACGGGAGGAATGCAGAAGCCGACCACATTGCCACGGAGAGATAACCAAACGAAAAGCAAAAAAAAACAACTAACTTTCAACTCTCAACCCAGACCTTCCACCTTCGGTTTTCGAAAATTCGGACCCGCGAAATGGTTTGCCGGCATGCTCAGCGTCTGGGGCCTCATTACCGCAGCGGCTGCAGCAACCCAAAGCATGCCTGGATGGGTGTTCGTGAAGGTCTTGCTTGGCGGCTTGCAAGCCGGGTGAGCATGTGTCGGTCCACCGCGAACTCGCGAACCTTATCCTGATAGCTTGTGCGCCGCTTGCAGGTTTCTGCCGGGAATCATGCTTTATATCCTGTCTTTCTACACGAGGGAGGAATGGGCAACTCGAATGTCATGGGTTGTTTCGTCGGCCACCATCGCCGAGGCATTTTTGGGGGTGTTTGCGGACTGGGGCACACAGTTCGATGGCGCAGCAGGACTCGGGATCTGGAGATGGTGGGTAACGAATCCATGAATAGTGGTCCTGCTTTCATTAGCTCACACGTTGTTTAATTCGTAGGATGTTTGTCTGCAATGGTGTTTTCAGCATGGTTGCTGGGGTTACAGCTTTCATCCTTCTTCCGGACTATCCAGAGACATGTCATTTTCTCACACCGGCAGATAGAGTGCTCGCGATAGCCAGGGGTCACGACGGGTCGGAAGGAGGACATGCGCATGACTCGGACGATGACGCTCACCGCCAGACGTCCCTTGTTCCTAAGCTTCGACCTCCGCGCATCAAGTTCGCCACCGGACAACTTTTCGAAGCCGTGACGGACGCTCGCAATTGGCTGTTCGCGGGTGCCTTCTTCTCTATATCCGTCACACTGGACGTTCTGGTCACACTCGGACCTGAGGTCGCAGCTGCGTCATTCACTCTGACGTCCGCATTCCTGGAATCCAACGAAAACGACCCGACAGCAGTCGCTGCAGCTATCGAAGCCGCGGAAACAGGCACCCGCCACGCCCGGATGGTCGCGGCCATCCCGTTCCTCATCGGCGGACTGACAGCATACGTCTGCGCTTGGAACTCTGACCGTACCGGCGATCGAGCGTTGCATGCCACCATCCCGCTGATGGTGTCTTCCGTCGGTTTCGCAATCCTCGCATTCGTTCCTGTTTCCGCAACAGGGGCAGGCCTGGTCCGCTACGTTCTTGGACTCCTTCCAGCCACGGCCGGCGTCGTTGCGGCCTTTCCCTGTCTCCTTTCATACGCGCTGGACAAGGCGCAGGGTGATACGTCCCGAGTTGCCGTCGCGGCGATGACCTTCTCTTTCGGACAAGCCTTCTCTCCAGCTCTCGCATCACCTGGATCCCTTCTCCTTCCCGACCCGGCCTCGACGTCCGTGCATGCCGTCGGAGCGGGCATCTGCGCCATCGGGATCGCTTTCTCTGCCTTTTGCGTGCTTTTGATCCGTTGGCTTTACCGTCGTGAGGAGACGCAGATGTGGGGAAAGGGACCGGGACTTCGGAGACTTCTGAACGACGCGGACGAGGGCAAAGCATGGGACGTGGAGCTGTCGCAGGCGGACATGTTCGTCGGCGGGGAGGAGAGGAGGCTGTCTAGAGGAAGGAAAGCAAGCGTGAAGGTTGCAGGGGCGAAGCGGGCGGACAGGAGGGATAGTGATTGGGACTTGCAGCAATATGCCACCGGGTAGCTGTTGTAGGATGATGGTTGATGGTGACGGACGAGGAATTGAAGAGCTTTGCATCCGGGCGGAATCAAGTGTATCTGAAGCATCGTATCGAAACAAAGGCTCCACTGATCTATTCAAGCAACCAAGAACGATCGGATCTTTCACCTACCTTTACGGTTTTTTTCGAAGGCGCATAATACAGCACAATATACTGCTCTCAACGAGCGGGGCTGTCTGAAGCCTCCAGATTAGGCTGCACAGCCAGCCCATCCATCCGGAATGACGACGGGGCGATGCACGCACGACATACCGTTGTGGTCTCGCCCCCCCTTTCGCTCTCCGCTCACTTACTCATTCCACTCACGAGCGCTTCCTCACAAACTCGAGAAGCTAGTCGTACATCTGTGTCTGCATCATCATCCATCATCATCATGTCACTATCCCGCTCTGCGTTCCTACACGTCCGGGCAGTCCGTAGCCATGTCATCTTGTCGCCCAACCGTCGCGTTCACACCTCCCACCGAGACTCCTCCCCGCACACTTCCCCGTCCCAAACACAATCCCCACCACGGATAGCCAGACCCGACATGCGACCGCACCTCGCCGCGCTCGGAAAGACCACCGCCGGAGCACGGGTCCTCGCCGCCATCGCCAACGACCCGGCCATAGCGCACGCAACAGCCAAACTGGGCCGGGCCCTCAAAGACGGTGGCTACCTCGACCACGCGGAACCACCCACGGCCGCTGACGAGCGACACGAGAACGTGAGGAGAGGGTTCGAGCACGTGGCCGGTCTGCTGGAGAGGGACGGGGCCGTGGAGGAGGGCCAGGACGTGGATCCCAACGGGATACTCACCGCTCCCGAAGCCCTGCGGAAGCATGCCGAGGCCGCCAGGTCCAAGACCGAACGGTGAAAGAGGGAACCCTTGGACAAATACCCTCTTGCATTAGTCTCTCCCATCTCCATTGCATATAGAACGCTAACTTATACGAAACAATAATACAACCCTAATTCGCTGATGAAGACGTCCACGTGGTCCTCCCCGTCCAGTCGTGGCGGACCGACAACGATCATGTCTCCGCGCGAGAATAGCTGAGGCATATGCATGCTATGATGCTCTATCGTTTCTTGACCGAGCGGAAACATTGAACTTTTGTCAGTTTCTTGATTCTGTACACTGACCTATAAAAGCCCGAGCCAGACCGGTCCCCTTCGAGGCCGAGGTCGTTGATGTTCGGCCTAGCCGGATTCGCGATCGTGGTACACGGAAGAACCGAATGCGCTGGGAGCACACTCCTGGGCCCCCTTCCTCGCCCGCCTTCTGCCGGGACTCTTTGTCGCGCGAGAGGCACGGCGGCCGTAGTGGCACAGCGCGACGTGTCCCTTCGGGTGACGGGACACGCGTGACGCTCAGCGACGCATTGATGAGTTTGACCTTGCCCAGAGTGGCAGATGCTCAGTAGTCAACCTTGGTTTTCGCAATGTAAGGATGGCTATCGAAGATAGGACGTGAGCCTTGGATGAGCGACGTCCGCCAGGTTCTCATCTAGCTGCTTTCTTCTCGTAAAAGTGCGGCGCCAGCTCCGTGAGCCAGTCCGGTTCAATGACGACGATGTCCCGCATGAACGCCTTCGTGGTCTCCACCACTAGAAGCACAGAAATAGAGTAGTGAGCATTCCCACTTGCCAGGTCTGTATCTGAGTAGTGTCCTCTTACCCTCGTGGTATACAACCCATTCCGGAGCCCGTTTCCGAAGTACGCTTCCGGGATGGATGTGTAGGACCTCGTTGTGTAGTACCGTCGCGTAGGTACCATCCATGCGCAGTCTCGCCGCGTGAGAGAAATACCCGCTCACGATGCATTTTCGGATGGCATCGACGTCTCCGCTAGACGTGATCGGGAGATTGAAGCGAGCTAAGTACCGGCGGAGCTGATTGCGGATGTTCCCCACCCGGAGTAAAGATTTATGATTGAGAAAGTGATTGTGGCACCATCGTGGCGAGCGAGAAGTCTTTTGGAAAGCGTTGTAAACTGGTTTATAGAATTGAGATCAATACGGTTTTGGTTTACTCAGGAGAGATGGCGAAGGTACATACCGTTGAGGTATGTAATGTGATCCCCCTCTTCGACCGAGAATTTGCGTTTTTCGTCCTCCGCCTCATGCCTCTGTCCGCTGGGACTCACGAAGACGCTTTGCACACTGAGCATAGCCGCAATAGTGATCACGTCTTCAGCGCACCCCATTTTCAAACTTGACATCAACATAGTAGCGAGCAAAGGGTCTACGGGGAACTCCGCAAGTTGCACTCCGAACGGCATGGTCAAGCGGCCGTAATCGTCAAGCGCATTGAGCGAGTACAGGAGCTCGAGAGCCTTCGTGAGGTTTTCAACGGGTGGTGGCGATAAAAAGTCGAAGTAAAGAACGTTCTCGATTCCGAGGGCCTTCAGTTGTAAAACAACCGTGGCAAGGTTGCTCCGTTGCATCTCGGGAACATTGTTGTCGGGCAGAGTTTTGAAGGCTGCCTCTGTATACATCCTGAAAGCCTTCCCGGGCTTGGTCCGACCGGCTCTTCCGGCCCTTTGCATGGCGCTGGCTTTGGATATGTTCGTGACGACCAAGCTTTCCATGTCCGTCCTAGGGTTGTATGCACGAAGCTTCACAAACCCAGCATCAACGACATAAACTATGCCTTCAATTGTGATGCTTGCCTCGGCGATGTTTGTAGCTACCACGACTTTCCTCGTTCCTCGTGGAGTGGGTTCGAAGACTTGCAATTGCTCTTCGAACGTTAAGCCGCCATATATGGGAAGAGCTTCCAGACGATGTGAAGATGACTTGTAGAGCGCTGAGCGCTCCATGATCAAGTCCACAGCGGCATCGATCTCTTCGCGGCCGGTGAGAAAGAGTAGAATGTCTCCAGGGGCTTCTCGCTCGTGGATGTTGAATACCGTTTCGACCGATGACATCATGTAGTCATTGGAAGGTTCTTTCAGGTATAATGTGTCCACGGGAAACATCCGGCCTTCGAGAGACATAATAACGGCTGTGTCGCTAGTCGGGAGCCCGGTGTCATTCGTATTAAAGAAGTTGTAGAAAGCTTCGGCGTCCAGGGTAGCCGAGGAGATGATCACTCTTAGTTCCGGTCGCTTTTTCAAAATCCTAACGTCACACCTTGTTTAGAAGCTTGGCCGTTCAGTTCGCAAGCCTATTGCAACCTTACTTTTTAAGCGCCCCTACCAAGATATCGGTGTACAGAGTCCGTTCATGGGCTTCGTCGATCATTATTGCACTGTATCGAGTCAAGAGAGGATCTGCCAGTGTCTCCCGGAACAGCATCCCGTCCGTCATGTACTTGATCCGGGTAGTGGTAGAGTCGGTACAGTCATCGAATCGGATTGTATAACCTACTTGCTGCCCAAGGACAACACCCATTTCGTCTGCGACTCGGGTTGCCACAGTTGTGGCGGCCACCCGACGGGGTTGCGTGCATGCAACAACATAGCCATTGGCAGTCCAACCGGCTTCATGGAGATACTGTGGCAACTCTAAAGCGAAGAACGGGTCAGTGATCAAGATGACGCAGTACGGGTCGGGTCCGCTTGGCAGTATGATCAACTTACGCGTCGTCTTTCCTGACCCAGTCTGTCCAACAATGACCACCACCTGATATTTTTCAAGTAAGTACAAGATGTGATTGCCTTCAGGTATGGCCATGACGCATCAGTAGAGCCATCTTCAATCGATATTCTCTGGAACCAAGGAACGCACGGTTTTTGTATATTGGCAGTTTCAGTCTCTGCTGACTGAGCTCTAAGCCGTCATCTGCGTTGTGCTGTGCGATGCCATGATCCGCTTCCTTCTCCGACTCTCGGTCGATACTGCTTCCTTTCCGTTACGTTGAGCATACGTTGAATTTCTCGCATAATATTTCAAAGGCTTGCTCACCTGGAGCCACAGTTCCTGGCTGGGAGAAGCAGTCAGCAACTGCACTGCGCACATCTAGGCGCTCATCTTGAGCCGCTTTACCTTCCAAAAAGCCATTGCGCTTCTGTGTCTGGCGCTGATGCGTTTGAGTTGATGTAGAACAGGGAGTGCTCTCCATGGGCAGTGAGTGATGTGGGGAACTGTGCCAGACCAAGCCCTCCTGGCGCAGCATCTCATGTTCTGCGGCTCAGGCCGTGCACATCGCTTCAACCCTCAACAGCAGGAAGCCCACTGCCAATCCGCGCAGCTGTGATCGTAACCTCTCGCTCTGACGAACCGACCGAAAGGTATGCCCGGCCACTTACGAGTGATATGGTATCGTGATAGTCGTATAGGCTGATGTCTCATCTCGCACCCGCCCAGAATGGCACCACCAAAGCGACAGACGACGGTCGGGTTTCCAATCTTCGCGGTCACCTTCACCCCCAACAAACCCCAGCTCATGATTGGCGGAGGAGGAGGCGCTACGCGTGCGGGAGTCAAGAACGCAATGGTATGATCTGCAAGTCACTCCGGTTCGAGCTTAACCTCCTAATGCCTTGGTCCTACAGATTATGTACGAACTCGACGCGCAGACTCTCGAGCTTCAGCCGATTGCAGAGCACCGCTTCGGAAAGCAGGACGACGGCTGCATGAGCATAGCAATTCATCCCAGAGAAAAGTACCTCGTTGCTGGAGTCAACAGCCCCGAAGACCTTGTCAAGAGTGGAGACAACAGAAATTGCCGGGTCTTTGTGTACAAGGGTCAGCAATTCATCGCGGGCAAATCGTACAAAACCCTGGATAGCAGAGACTCCATGTTTTATCAGAAAGTGGGTCGGTTCAGCCCGGACGGAACCTTGCTAGTCACCGGTACCACTGATGGTAAGGTAAGCCAGCGTTCGCCTGGAAAGACCTCTTTTCTCAAGTTACGTGAGGTCATCTCATGCTGACCTCTACGGAACCGTAGTTGAGTTTGTGGCAATGGCCAGCATTTGAGCTTGCGATACCAGCCATCGACCACAAAGGAGAGATCGCCGATGCGGATTTCGATTCTTCCGGTCAACAGGTATGGCTGCATGAATTTACGGAGCCTCCTTGGGGCCTTCCTGGACCTGACTCGGCTTCCTTCAGCTCGTGTCCGTGACAGATACAAACTGCTTCGTGACGGATACGGCGACGGGAAAGACTTTGTGGGCCATCGAAAGGCCTGTTATGAAAAAGACAATCAAGTCAGCATTCCGGGCTGCCCGGTTTGGGAAATACGGGTCCGAGGGTTACCTTTTCCTCGTGATAAACGCGAAAGATAAAAAGAAGGCCTTTATCTGCAAATGGCAGACGAAAGGATGGAAGCTTCATCGACAGAAGGCGATCGGGAATAAGCCCGTCACAGCTTTCACTATCAGCGATCATGGAGACCTCTTGGGATACGGAAGCGCTGATCTCAGCGTGCATGTGTTGAGTGCGAGTACTTTGCAGGTACTTCTCCTTTCAAACTTTTTGAAGGGAGACTCCGAGACTTATGATTGCTATCCTTTCAGAGCATTTACCGAGTGCAGAATGCACATGGCTTCCCCGTTACCTCGCTAGCATTCTCTCCAAATTCAAAGATGCTTGTTAGTGCATCTGCCGACGGAACTGTGCATGTTGCCGTCGTGCCGAAACCATCAGGTACGCGGATGCTCTTTTCAACCCAAGCATCGTGAAACTTATATCCTGTCCTTCTTGACAAGGATCCATCTTCCTACTGCCATTGGGTCTGATCGCCCTTCTGTTCATCGCCCTGCTGGCGTATCTGATTTTCTTGGAAGAGGACGGGCAAGAGCTTTGATTACATTATGTAGCAGATTCCTCATATACTTTAAGAGCTTTCTTTTGGGAATGGGCTTGGTGCTGGTCTCAAATCCAGGCCTGTTATTCGATTTTATTTGCGGAAGACCTGATACACTATCCTGCTATTGATGGCTTTTGATCTAACTGCGTGCCACCAACGGACGCAAACCTGCCTTCGACGCTTTCTCCGCCCTCATCCACGACCACAACGTCGCCGCCCACGCTCACGAGCGCATACGCCGATCCTCCTTTTAGACTTTCTTCGACAACGCAGAGATCCACGCATAAACCAACGAGCGCGTTGCCGCCCAAAGCTCTCGCGTGAGCTCGGAGCACGGCGTACATCTCGAAGAGGAACATATGCGTGAATCCGCCCATTCCACCTTGAGGCGTGTCGAAGACCATTGCGGATTCTTTCACGAAGTGGTGGGAGATGCGTCCGAGGTGCGTGTGAGTCGGACGAGCGGGTATGTACCACAGAGGCGTGATGTCGAGGGGTATGAGAGGTGGTGGGGCCAGTAGCGACGGAGGTGGAAAGTTGAGGAGTTGGAGGGTGGGCCTCGTGGGAGTCCCGGATACAGAGTGATGTTGGGGATCATCCATTTCGTCCGGGGCAAACATCATCTCCTCGTCCACGCTCGTGCTCGAGTTCCCAAGAGAGAGCTTGGTGAGCTCGCGGCCGAGAGAAAACTTGCTGATCTCTTTCCCAAATAGTGGAAGGGGCGTGGATGTTTTGCGCCCGCCGTCCTCTCCGCCGGCCGCCGACCGTGGTAGGCTTAATTGACTTGTGCTGGCATTCCCACTGCTGCTATGCCCGACCAGACCGTCCAAGGCATCACTCAAATCTATTTCCTCGGTGTCTTGTACGTCCCAGTTTATCAATGACCCCATCGCTACTCCCGTCACAACAATTTGAATCTCGCATTCCTTGATCACTGCCACAGAGTAATCAAGGCCGGCCACAACGCATCGTTCAAAGTATCCTCCAAGCTGGAGGAACAACTCATCGTACATCTGCCGGAACAGGGCAGCAAACTGCCGATTTGGGTGATGCTGGACGCCCGTAATAGTTGCATGCTTGATCATTGTGATATTTTGTATGGATTCCAAGCTCGGGTCTCCCGTTGTAAATAGGGCGTCAGATGATGGCGCAATGGAGGTGTTGCAAATTTGGAAGTTGGGAGGAAATGACGGCGATTGTAGCAAAACAAGATCCTCATCCTGTTCGTCGTCAATCTGGACAATGATGCTACGATGGCGGCGGGTGGCCTCCTGTTCGTCGTCAGAGTCGGACTCCGAATCGCTTGCTGAGTCAGAATCGAGATCCCCCGCTTCTTCGGTTATAACCCCTTCCTCGAGAACGGCAGGAAATTCGCCGGGTACTCCATCATCGTTTGTATCGGGTTGAACCTCGCCTTCGATCTGCGCAAGTGCCATCTCAACCTTTTTGCGATTCTCCTCGCTGCGAGCCATGATTCCTCTTTGAATCTCGAGCAGTTTCAGATCTTCGTCATCGACGACATCCAGATTGCGGAAAACCTTCAAAGGTGGCGGAGCAGGTAACGCGCGAACGTACGCAGCTGTTCCCGTCGCCACGGCAGTCATTAATGATTCCCCAACGCTGAATTGAATCTTCAAACCGAACACAGCGTTCAACCCGTATATCCGCAGCTTGTACATGAGCTGTCGATGTATGTCGTACTGAGCGAAAGGAATCGCTTCCGATATGATGCTCGGCCGGGAGTCCCCATGCGCTTTGCGATAGCGGCAGACTATATGATGACAAAATGATGAGATTCACAGAATAAGCGCATCTGCAAGACTGAGCACGTACCGTGTGCCTCTAATAGCAACCCGTTTCCGATTGTCGCCAGTTCTGACGGAGGATCAATTGTCGTGAGAAGAACTTCCGGCACATACTTTTTTCGGCAGAGGCCGCACTTCGCATATGACATAGGAAATGGCGATTCGTCTCGACGGTAAGTAATGTGACAAGCTTGACATCCTTTTGCTCGCTTTCTTCTTCGTTTTCGTTTCGCGAAAACCTCCAAGAAACCCTCCCGAAAGTCGCTTCCGGTGATGCTGCCTCTTGGTTGCTGCGAATGGGTGAGGGATGTTTGCGACAAGTTCTCGTCAACCCTGCCAGACTCCCAGGTTCCAAAAATGGAGTTCATGCGGCTCCCTGGCTGCGAAGCTCCGGTTCCGCCGTCTTGCGTTCCGCTGCCGCCCATCATCGCCATGTCCATGATTGCTGCGGTGCCGCTGCAGTGAAGAACGGCCAGCTCGTTGCTCACACTGCTATTCTCGGTATAGCCGATGACGTACGGACAACCAAGAGCCCTGGCATGTGTTTTGATCTCGTCCCGAAGTTCCGCCCACCATGCCTCTCGAATTTCTGTCTTATCGTTTTCAATGACTTTGACCGACGTGGCGCTGACAAGCCCGCCGATGCCAAGTATTGACCCTGGAGGAAAGTTGTGCAGTGTGAAGGTGACATGTTCGGCAGATTTATAACCTGTGGCTGCGGTGGGTAGCAGCATGCCCGCTGGCTGATGCTGATCAATGTGAAGCGAGGACCCATCTTCTGATACCAACTCCTCAGACGGACGTCCTGACTTTGACGTTGACGCCACTACTAATGCGGGGTTGCTTTCCATGAATGGCGTGCCACCCAGAGGCGACGATGGGGTTGGCGACTGGTGCGGGGCCATCGAGGCCCAAGATTGTCCTCGATCGAGAGTAACTTGGTCAGGAAGGACCAGTCGAACTGCCGTCCCGATAGCACGAGCAGTGATTGCTCGCTCTTCGCTCTCGATGTCAAAATATTGTTTGTATCCAATCACAGCATTTCCGTTCAGTTCCAGCACCTTTTTCCCCAATTGTCGACGTAGTTGCCCGCTCAATCTGTACATGACTCTTGTTCGAGATTCATTTGAGGTGCGCGGCGTGCGAAAGTTGTCACTCCAGTGCTAAAGCGTCCGGGGCGTCAATTGCGCTGCCTTTTCCGGCCGTTCTGTGTAACACGCCGATGTATCATAGCTCACATATTCGGGATCGTCCTCGGTATCTAAGGCTGATACGAAGCCCAAAACAGCTATGACGTGCAAATTTGGGGGTAGAGAAGTCATGGTATAAAACTGCACGCCGGCAGAGCTATCTAAAACACCAAATATCATTAGCAAGCCAAACCCTGCTCAGGAGTTTAAAGTACCCACCTTTAAACGGGTTCACATCTCCAAAAAATTGAAGACGAACTTGAACGTTCAGTTCTCCTCTGGCTCCTCGAAGGGTATCGAAACTGCCAAGTTCGTGGATTAAGTGCCGCTCTTCATGCGATCTGAACAGCATCCTTACATAGGAATCCATCCAGAGATCTGGGTCTTCGAGTCCCAGGTCAACAACGGATTGAGATCTAGAAACACGGTGCCGATGGAATCGTTGTACGTGATTTGGTCATAGTCCATGACCTTCAACTCCAAAGGCTCGTTTTGCAAGTCTGCGTCGTCGCTAACTTCCTGCATGATGCGAGAGTCAAGGCTCATGTTCTGTCGGAAGCACGCCCAAACTCTGCTACTCACAAATCGGAAGTCCTCGTTCCACACTGGATTGAGGGTTCGTTTGCAGATTTGCGTACGATGCTCCTCAAAGTCAGCAAACTTGACCTCGACGAACGCATCTACCGTGAGAAGAGAGTTGAGGGCTTTCCAGATCGATCTGGAGCGGGATTAAAGTTTCCGCATACCCGTAAGCTCGGTAGCTCGGTCCATAATCGGAAGGTTCCGAGCCGCGACTATGCGCACTTTTAAGATGCAAGGCTATAAAGAGTTCGGTTTCAACTACGTATGAGTAGCTCGAAGAACTATCGGTGGTGTTGCGAAGGACCCTGCAACCAGCTACCATTCTGGACGACTAGATCACTCTTCACACAAGTTCAAATGCTCCCTGCTTCCAGTGAAGCAGCCTTCGGGGTACGCTTTGTACTCGTGACTTTGCACCAAGAGTCCTTGCTGTAGCTTGTCGCACTCGCAAGTCGTAGGTCATTCTAGGACGTGGTTCGGTGCTAAGGTAGGTCTGATGAGGGTCATCATCCATGACTCATTGATAACTGCGCCACACATCAAGCATCCTCCCCATTCCCCCGCAGCAGCCTTGGCTGCCAACCCAGGATCCATCCTGCAGAGCACGATATCCTATGATGTTGATAGCGCGGAGCATGTCAGGGTCTACGGCAGGGGCAACTGGTGTGTTCATTACAGCATGTCTATGGGATTCAGCGGAGGAAAGCTTCTAAATTTTCCACGCAGAATCTAAACCCCTCCGGTTGGCTGCTAGTTTGATTATATGTTCAGCAGTGCACCGCGACGAACCGGCGGCTTGCGGCTCTGATTTTCGTGTGCTGATGCTGAAAAGGCGAGGAAGACCAGCCACGAACTGCTGTTTCGACAAAGTTCTCACAGTTACCGGCCTCCAGGAATGCGAGGGGCGCATTTGGTTCTTTACACGTTTATCCAGGTGCGGAAACCTATCAACCTTTTACAAGATATCGTTCGAGGCGCTGATGGAATCGTAAAGGGGGAGTCCTTGATCCCATCGATACGAATCCGCGCTGGAGGGAACTCATCAAAACGGAGGATCTGACCCGTGCCTCTAGCAACAGGTAGAACTACCTCCGGAAAGAAACCCTAGAAACGTGTCTCAACGCCCTTCAGCCTGTTGCCATACTACATTGGTGCAATCCGCGAAACTTTTGAAGAATGCGGCGTTGCTCTCACCCTCCCGAAACCTACGCTATCGGCACACGAGCGTCAAATGTGGCGCAAAAAGGTCCACGCATCGGGATCAGAGTTCCTTAGCTTCTGCGAAGCAACAAAATCGGTTCCCGCGGTGTCCCGGCTCGCGCATTGGGCAAATTGGATCACGCCAATAGCTCAAAAGAGTCGTTTCAACACGCAGTTCTTCATGACAGTGCTGGATACGCCTCTTGGCGAGGCGACTGGACAGGAGTGCGAGGCAGTCGCCACTGTAGATGGTATCGAAGCCGTAAGCCTCGATTGGCTTACTCCCAAGGAGGCCATCCAGGCCTTTGATGACGGACGTAAGTCAAATCGCCCATCATCGCTGGTGCCGAAACTTGACATCGTGACGCCTAACTTGGCTTTTCAAGGCATATCGCTGTTCATTCCGCAATACTACTCGCTTTTGGAGCTCTCACGGCTGAAACTCGCGGACTTGAGGGCCTATGTGAACGGCGGCCGGAGTCGAGACGCGCAAGACTTGGTGGAATCGCTTCCCGAACCCGCTCGACTACCCGACGGCTCGACAGCTATGGTTCTTCCCGGCGATTGCCTGCACTCGAGTTCCACAGGACATCAAGATGTTCACCGGGTCCTGGTGACGCGAAAGGGCGGACAGTTTACGTCGATGCAGGTCCTCAGGGAGGTTGCTGGGAAGCCAAATAGCAGGCTGTAACTTGTCGGGAGTCGTACTCGTACTAGAAGCATACCGAGCACGTGCACTGTCCGGATGAATCGGACGGTTATGACGCTGACGCGACGGCGTTCTTCAGTGGAAGGTCACTTCGGCTTGCCGCGTTCCTCCAAACCCTCTGATACAAACACTCAAAACCACTGTACATCATTCCATACGTAATCCACGCCGATCGCCTTCTGAACTCATCAATGACACTCCTCGATCACTTCAAGAACCTCACCGTTAAAGCGCCAGAGAGCGCGGGAAAGCGCAAGCTGTACCAGACCAAAAACGTCATTGGGGAAGGGACATTCGGAGTCGTACGAGAGGCGATATACACACCGACGGGGCGCTCCGTTGCTCTGAAGTGCGTGCTCTTGGATTGCTCTTAAAACCTCCCACATGATGTAGGTGGCGTAGCTCACCTTTGGTTCCCTAGATCCATCAAGAAGCGTGGCCATGATACTCCCGAGGAGGTGGAGCTGGCCGTTCGTCGAGAAATGGCCGTCTTGGAGAAGATCAGGTAAGTTGAGCAGAGAGGGTATCTCAAGGGCGTTGAAATTGACTTTGCTCTGACCCTGAAGGCATCCAAATATTATTTCACTATTGGACTGGTTCGAAACGAAGGTATCCCTCGATTTGAACCGTCCGGGCTAGCCAAGACTGACGCGTTGACTTCACAAGGACAAATATTATATGGTCTTTGACCTTGCTACGGTCAGGACTCGGCGTGACTTTAGAAAGCATTGACGCTTCTGGCTCAACTCTGTCATGCAAAATAGGGAGGTGAACTGTACGAAAGGATAGCAAAGCGCGGAAAGTTCACCGAACGAGATGCCGTCCGACTTGTATACACCATTCTCAACGCTATCGCATTCCTGCACGCTCGGAACATCGTGCATCGGGTAAAGTGGGGGAACAAAGTCACCGTTTGCTAGTCCAAGTTCACTGAGGTCATACGCCTGTAGGATCTGAAGCCAGAGAATTTGCTTCTACGCACACTGGAGGCCGATGCTGACCTCATGATTGCCGACTTTGGTGTTGCAAACTTCGTCGAAGAGGATCAGCTACTGTCGACATTGTGCGGGTCACCGATGTACGCTAGCCCTGAAGTGATCAAGAGATCGGGGTAAGGGTTACGATGGACCGTCAATGGGAAAAAGCTCCATGTTGCATGCTGATATTTGATGAACCAGACACGGGAAGCCTGCGGATCTGTGGAGCATCGGCGTAATTACATACTGTTTACTTGCAGGGTATCCACCATTCGATTATGCTGAGGACATGGCGGACCTGATGGACGCCATTACGAGAGCAAAGTATCGCTTTGATAGTCCGTACTGGGATGCGATTTCGCCTGAAGGTGGTGAATTCTTGCCGCGAAAGTTTAGCCCGCCGAGCAATTTCGCCTGACACATGGCCTTCCCTTGCAGCGAAAGATTTCGTAAAATCACTTCTCCAGCTCAAACCCGCGGAACGGCCAACGGCACGACAGGCGATGCTTCACCCATGGCTTCTAAAATGGTCGCAGCGTGCGCGGGACGCTGCCGTGGAGATCGAGAAGGAGGACGAAAAGGCGGCGGGAGCCACCGCTGACGCGCCCGCCCGGGACGATTCCACGATCGTTGAGGGTGATCACCTTGATCCCGACGAGGACGCCAATGCTCACGTTGCACCACCCGCCACCGTCTCACCTGCACCTGGGGAAGAGGACGATCTTCCTAACCTGGTGGAACGCGTGTGGTCCGCTCATCCGGATAGCCTCTTCAACGCTCGCGGCAAGTTGCTCACGGCTATCCGAACGGTTCAAGCCATGCGAAGGTTGAGCGTCAAGAAGAGTTCAGAGTCAGCGGCGACCAGCTCGGACTCGTTGCCGGCGGTCCCTGAACAAGATACGAAGCCAAAGGGGCCCGCTTAGAAAGAGAGCGTGCAACAATGAGATTTTAAAGTTTCCCAAGTTTTGATTCCTGAGTAGAAGTTACAGTGAGGCTCTTAATTTTCGACCGCGGCGCCCTTTCCCTTCTCATCAGCTCGAGGCGTCGGATCGGAGGATCCAGAAGGGCCGGATGCCTCGTCGCGTGCCTCAACATTCATGTTGGACGGAGCGTCAAGAGAGGCGGTCAAATCCTCTGAAGGGATCATCATTTGCGAGACTTGAGTTAACTGAGTGATGATGCCAGTTATCTGATGCTGGATAGCCTGAAGCGCTTGTATGCGCGCAGAAATTGCGTTACGATATCGGCCTTCCATCGCCTGGAGCTGGGCATCGGAGAGATGATCAAGTACTTCCACAGGGGGCACTACGAAATGTCTGAGTGAATAACACCAGAGCCACGCCACAGAGAGAGACTCACCTCCTACTTGGCTTATGCTTGTCATGCTTGTCAAACCCGCACCGCTGAGTGGGATAAGTGGCGTGAGCGTTATGGGGTATCCCATGCCACCGGGCATAGTCAATGGAGCACCCTGCAAACAGAAATTCAGCTCTTTTCCCATCAGTAGATTAGCAATGGTAGACTTCATACCCCGGGCAAACGCCCCGATTCGGGGGTAACCCCAAGTCCAGTGGCCGAGCCAAATGATGGTACTGGAGGGACCGGAGGTACCGCCGCAGGCGGTGCGGCGTCTGCCCCGTTGAAGATCCCACCGGCAAACTGCTGCCGATGTTGCCTGAGGAATGCCTGCCAATCGTTCTCGGGATTGACGGCACCTGCGGGTCCTGCAGCGGGTGCAGGATTGGCGGGAGGTTGAGTTGCAGCTGGCACCGCTGCTTGAGATAACCGTCAGAATTTTCGCGTATATAGCGATTTGTTATGTTCATGAATCCACGTACTGGTTTCCAGAACCGATCTCCGGCAGGTTGGACAGCTTTGCTGACGTTCTAGCCAGCTCCGGAGGCAGTGAAAGTGAAAAATGTGACCACAATGCAGTTTCTTCGGTGTATCAGGATGTCCCGGAGGACGCGCTTCTCCAGCCGCAGGAGCGGCGGGAGCCGCAGGTGGTAATGGGGCAGCTGCATCTGCCGGTGGCGGAGGCACCGTGACTGGTGGCGTAACTTCCATTTCTTCTCGGCAAATGATGCATACGCGGTCCGTAGCCGCAAGGTCCGCGCCGGTCGCATCCGGATAACGCTCGTTCATATTGGCAGTCGCTCGTCGATACTGTACAAGATCTCGGCATCGGTTCACAAAGCTCCTCAGAGTCATGTACAAATCACGAACGATATGCAGAGGAAGGCTGTAGTAGTGTACCACAATGGCGAAGAAGCAAAAGTAGGTCACGAGTTTCTCGAAATCTTTAAAGAAGAGTTTCAGATGTGCATCCTCAAGGGTGAAGGAGTTTTACGTTTACCATGCATGAGATCCACATAGAATATGTACATAGACTTCTCTTCCCAAGGTCGATCCCGGCGGAGATCGTAAGAATGTAGCAAGTATTTTACAAAGGTAGAGAGGACCAAGGAAAGCAAGATTGTGTACTGCAGTTGCGAAGAATGGATCAGTCAAAGCTCGCACGACAAAACTAATTCATAGCCTTACCTCGAACCCGAAAATGATCATCATACTGGCCCCTCTAGTAGTCGTGTACTGAACGGAGTAGAGTACCATGGCGAGATCGACAACGCACATAATCCCCATAACCGATTGCATACGAACGTGCCAACCGACGGAAGGATTCGCTGATTGCTCCATCTGCCGAGTCCGCATCAGGACCTGACCTGCGCACCCTGAACATGGGGGGCCAAAGACTTACGAAGTCAACACGATCTTGAATAATCCAATGGAAGATCTTCACTAGCAGTAGCAGAGCAAAGAGGGCGATGAACCGCGCGTCGAACTGGTCCCGGAATATGGTCATGGCGAGGCACGTCTCTGTCACCGCGAACCATGAGCGCTCATAAAGGTGCTAGCGCAACATAAAATAAATTAGCCATAGCGTGTCAAAATCGCATATCGGCTGCGAAGAGATCACCCACTTCCACTTCCATTGCACGCAATGGGCCAAAGAAAAGTCGTTGCAGAGCTTTCCCGAGCACCACCGTAAGGTAAAGCCCCATGTTCATGAGAACCTGTTACGAGGAATTGCGCGCATTTAGAAACTGCCGTTCAAAACAGGGCACAGTAGCGATCCGCGAGTTCAGTCGTCGAACGCACCATCAAGCTGGCGCTCGAGCGTGTCAGGTGTATGCATGCCGTGAAGAACTGGCCGCGCTGCAGCCAAGCGTTCGCGATGACGGCTGCGGTGAGAGCGGTGCTCGCACACCCAAAGAGTGCGAACCTCATGACTCCCTCTCCGCTCGAGATTGCTGATCGACTAAATGGGACGTAGCGTCGTCTTCTGGGCTCTTTACAAGCGTGGTGTCAAGCTATACTGAACGTTGGTGTTTTCCGGGGGGGAAAGATCATGACGGCGGTTTCCCCGCTCCTACACAGCTCTGAGTCACCGTCGGTCTGTCTTGGACAGCCTTCCGTCCCTCCACGGCGCCTTCGCCCAGCCTTCATCCGACTTCTGCACCAAGGTGGAAGTGTTGAATGTCGCATGCGAGAGATGACTTCGATACGGTTGCTACTGTATATACAAGATGGAAAGGGCAAAACAAGTGTTACGTAGGAAAGAGACGCGGTGGCGACTACCTGCGAACAGGCAAGTGCACGAACATGTGGCAACTACTCTTCGTCCTCAACCTCCTCATCATCAACCTCCTCTTCCTCCTCGCCATCAAACTCCTCTTCCTCCTCGCCCTTCTTGGACGCTTTGCCCTTCTTCTCCGTCTTCTGCTTCTTGCTCTTGGGCGCTTCCTTCTTTGCAGGAGCCTTCGCGCTTCGCTTCTTGCCGTTAGTCGCGGCAGAGTTGGTGAAGTCATCAATGTAGGTCTCGAAGAACTCGGTAAGCTCCTGAGGCTTCTGCCCGGTGACCGCTTCGAAGGCGACGGTCGAGACATAGTTCGTTTTGCCGGCCTTCACGAGGGAGTAGAACTCGAGAAGGTAGTCGATTTCCGAAGGGTCGAGATCGGTCTCGCTGGAAAGGAGTTTCTTTGCTTCCTCGCTATGGCAAGGCCATGAGAACAAGCGAGCGATAAATCTGGACAGGATCACATCACTTACGGCTTGATGTCCTTGAATTCAAGCTTCACGCCGATGGCCTCTTCGGCAGCGGTGACGAGTTCCTCGCCGGCCGCAAGCATGGGTCCGGTGGCGACCATGAGCTGCCCGCGGTGAGCATCGTCGAACCCATGCTCGCCTTCTCCGACCAGGACCGTCGCTGCAAGCAAAGCAATGTCTCCCAACGCCACAGGAGCGCATTTGTGGTTGGGGCCGATGGGAAGACCAAGGATTCCCTGCTCCTTTGCTTGCTTCCCGTAGAGCAGCAAGTTCTCAGCGTAGAATCCAGCGCTGCGGTTACGAATTGTGAGTGACAGTACATGTGATGCGCCCTGTGGCCCCCTTACCGAATGACACATGGGCTGTGGCCAGTAGGAACATCGGGATCGCCTTTGGCTTCCATGACCATCTGCTCAATGTCGATGAACATCCTCATCAGGGGCTGCTCGTCTCGCTCGGCCATGTCGCAACCAGCGGACGAAAGCAGCAAGACATTCTGGACACCGGCTTTCTTAGCGGCCTCGACCATTTCCTTGGTGAGATCGACCTTGTTTTCGCGCGCAGGTGGGATCACCATGATGGTGTCAATCTTGCCCTTCTTGAGAGCATCGACCATCGCGGTGGAGCGCTTGCTCTTGGAAGACCCTTTTTGCAAGTCGACAACGGCAACGGTGGCTCCGGCGGTCTCAAGGTCCTCGGTGCGAGACTTGTCGAACGAAAGACAGGCAAGGGGACCGCCAAGCTTGTCAGAAAACTGGTCTGACAGAAGGAGTTCGGCGACCAAGTGGCCCGTCTGCCCATCGCAGGAGGTGATGCAAATGTTGTGAGGCATGTTTAGCGAAAGTGCGTAGTAGGTACGTTGGTGAGTGATGGAGTGCAGTGGAGATGTCCGTATGTAATTGTTTCGCGAGGGAAATGGATGCTCAGCCTGCTAGATGAATGACTTGTGAGATGACTCGGGATGAGACCCTCAGGTGATGAGAGGAGACCCCTCGTCATGACTGCGTTTTTCCGATTCGAAAACGTCACCAAAGGAGCTGTCAGTGCTGTATTTGTACTGTCCACGCTGCTCTAGATGCTGCCCGTCTGGCCGTTTCCTGGAACCTGGAATCCTGTGCCAGGTTCCTGGCTTCAGGGAAAGGTTGCAAGGAGCCGTGGTAAGCAGGCTTAGTCATCCCCGCCCTTTTGCCCTCCGCCGAGGTTCTGTCCGTTACAGTGGCTACCCTTCCCTCCTCCAGGTGGCCCTTGTTCTTCTCGCTCGATATTACCAGTGTCCTATATATTCTCTACCCCAATGTCGTCCCTCTTTCTGGCGCTTCTCACCGGCGTCATCCTACTACCATCGAGGACTTTCGCAGGTCATGGTGCATCCGAGCTACGTTTTCACTCCGTCTTGCCACGCGGTTTCTACTTGGCACAAATTGTAAGTCTGGTCAATCAGACTCTTGAGCATACTGCTAACCAGTTGATATCAGCCATCCATAGAAAACTCTTTGCAGCTCTTGGTCGACAATGTGAACGCGGATGCCTCCATGCTTCCTGGAGCGACTGTCAAAATATACTTTGGGGACTCCCTGAAATCTAAGCCAAAGGCAATTGAACTTGGCTCTGCTGCTATGGAGGTGTTGTTGAATCAGAATCAGTCATTACACTCAGTCCTGACAGCTCTGATGCTCAATGATCTTGTAGAACAAGACGCACGGAGTCATTGGAGATTTCAACAGCGGAACGAGCGAGCCGTTAGCCTACGTTCTGCAAGAGGAGGGAACGCTGCTTTGTTCTGGGGCATCTACCGCCACAGAGTTCAGTGACAAATCGGTTTGTCTGACCACCTGCGAACAGCGCAAAATCTGTCCACTTTCCTGAAAGTCGGGTACTCGCATAGGACTTTCCGAACTTTTGGCGAACCATCTCAGCGGACGACGGGGCGGGATCCGTCATCATGGACTGGGTTGCATCCATGGGATGGAACAAGGTCAACGTGCTGGCCAGTAACACAGCTTACGGACAAGGCGTAGCAGATTCCGCTGTGGCACGTGCCGCTTCTCTCAACATTTCGGTAGCGATTCGTCAGGGGTTCACGTCGAGCAGCATCATCGACGTAGGAGGCCCATTGGACTATTCCGATGTGCTCCAAAACATCATGTCGACGAAAGTTCGCATCATCGTGTTCGCCGGCGCCTATGACGAGATGATTCCCATGTATCTTCAAGCTCACGCCATGGGACTTGTCGGAGCGGGATATGTATGGATAACGGGCGAAAGCAGCAAGTTCATCAACGGTTACGTAGGGGACAATTACCCACAGTATCTTCCCTTGTTGAGAGGTCAGTTGCAAGCGTCGGCGCGTTCGACTCGGATGCTGCTCACCGCGGTTCCTGAACTGACGGTACTTGGAGGCAGGGCTGATTGTCGTTTACCCACGAGAAATTCAAGGAGACATGGGCGCACAATTTGTCGCAAAGTAAGCGGAGAAACTTTGGATGAATACGTCGGCATTCCCTGATGAGAAACTTTGAAAGTTATACGGCTCTGTACGGTGGTCCTCCGGACGACTACTCTGGGTTTTACTTTGACTGCCTCTGGGGGACCATTCTGGCTTACCAGGCACTCCTGTCAAGCCATACGATCCAAGACATCGGTATTGCCTTGCTTGTCGTTTGGGTAGACATCCATTTCGGCGCTAATGCTCCGTGGAAAGCTATGCAAACTTTTGCACTGCCGGCGATGGAACAGTTTATTCCGAGATCATATACGGGCGTCACAGGACGCGTTTCATTGGACAACAGCTCGGATCGAGAAGCGCCCTACAACATCTTCAACCTCCAGAACCCGGCGGTTCACAATGTCTACACTACAATTGGATATTCTGATCAAGATGAAAAGGTCTATTCTGTAGTTGAGCCTGTGTTCTTCGACGGGACTTCAGTCGTTCCGCCCGACTTTCCGCCGCTCGTGACAGCAGACGTCGATCCAGACTCGGCGTTGGTATACTCTGCCTTCGTTCTCTCCGGGTTGGCGATCATCGTCATCTTCGTGAGCATGGTTATTGTCGTCATCTGGCGGGCTCACGAAGCAATCAAGGCCGTGTCCGCACTATTTTGCGCAATCATCGACGTAGGGCTAATGCTGATTCTTGGGACGGTGTTCCTGGACGTGGGAGCTTCAACGTTGAGGACGTGCGTTGCATACGTTTGGTTGCTCGCGATTGGAGTGACTCTGGTTTTGGTAAGTAAGCATCATAGCAATCGTGCCACGAGCGAATGCTGATTGACAGCTGTAGAGTAGTCTCGCGGTCAAGCTCTATCGCCTGTATCGAATCTTCGACAATCGATATATGCTCGATCGCCGATTTCCGGACCGACAGCTATTGAAACAGGCGGTCTGCTTTGTGGCTTTCACCATTGTCCTACTGACACTTTGGACTGTTATTGCACCCCCAACTCCTCAAATCATCAATTATCCCACACGAGGGGTGTTCGTGACCATATGCCCAATCGCCAAAAGTGTCGCCAGCACCAGCATCATCATTCTTCTCGTTTTTTATGTCGTCGTTGGAAGCTTTCTACTCGCGATCTTGGCGTTCAATACGCGCCACGTCTGGTCTCAGTACAATGAGTCGAGATACATAGCCGTCACCGTGTACAATTTCCTGTTTGTCGCCATCGCCTTGGTCGCCGTGACGATCGGGATGACAAACAGCGATCCAACGGCAGTGTTTCGAATACGAGCGTTCGTCATTTACGTGACGACGTGCTTAAGCTGGTGGTGTACAGCAGGGAGACATGTCGCCCGACTCTTGATGAGCGCAGGGAATAGCACGGAACGCAACAAGGACGATCCGCTAGTTACGGCTGCCCGCAGTCAATTGTTTTCGCAGTATTCTTCCCCGGAGGAAGGCCTGCAGACTAGTTTGGTGGTGAGTGTTCCCACGGTCGAGCCACACCCAGGTTGCCGTGTTTGATTTTTCTTGCTATATCTGCAGACGGTGCTCCGAGGTCGATTTCCTGCCAAAACACCACATACGATATCATCTACGTGGCGCATGCACGCCCTGTGTTTAGGAGGCTCCAACCCTGGGTTTCTACAATTCACGCCGGTGACAAATCATATCGGGACATGCATTCTGCTAGAAACGCCAGACATCTGCACGCTTCGCGCCGTTCCGGTGTCGGAGCTCACGCCGTTGGATCTCGAGCACATCCTAGAGATACACTGGGCCAAAAACCAGATATGGGTACAGATGGATTCAGCCGAGACCGTAGGTCGTTGGCTGGCCTTCTGGGACGATCTGATGAACCCCGGGATCCTGGTTTCGAGGTTGCGGCCGGCGTCTACCTGCACGGTCCCGAGAAGCGTCCTCGGCACTCGGGAGATGGGACATGACTCTGCTCGGGGGCTGGCGTCTGGGAATCTGCCACATACCACGCATCACGATTGACCTCTGTTTCTTCCTCATAATTATATTTCTACATACTGTATGCTCAATCAACGATCGACAGACTTTGAGGCTCAGAGAAGCTCCAGCGGGTCCAGCGTGTCCAGATGACCTACTGTCGAACCGCGGGTGGTCATTTCGGCATTCCTCTGTTTCGCCCAGCTCGCTGTTCAACCCGTCAGCATTGCGAACTAAAGTCCCAACCAGCAGAATACTCTTCATCACCGACTCCTCTTCGCCCGCCGACTCTCAACCACTGGTCATTTGACTTTCTGCTCACTACACCCATGGATTCAAAAAGCGAACCAATCTCGCTCGACGCGGCGGATTCCCAACCCACCGACGAACCGCCCGCCAGTGCTTCTTCCTCCGCATCGCCACCACGCTCATCCTTCGCGTTAGACGCTCCCCGCGGACCGAGCGGCCTATCTCATTGGGAGCAGACGCGAGCGGCGTGGACGGCGGGACACAAACCATACTCTCAGAACCCAATATCGCAAACAGACGACTGGTACAAGGACAATCCTGCACTGGGTCAGGTGGACTCTACGCATTTCGACGCCATCTATCGCTCGCTGCTGGACGGACGGAGGTTCGCAAAGGCGGTCCCGTTGCCGTTCGTGGTGGGAGTCCTGGTAAGGGATCGAACCCTCGCGGGACTCGCTGTTTTTGAAACACGCCGATGCTTAGGACGCTTACGTGGCCTCGTTTCGAAAAAAAACAGGTTCATGGGTGGAAGAAGGAGGGTCTGTGGTCGCCCACCACGGGACTCGGATCGGCGTATCCGAACGATACGCAGCAGTTCAGCAGCACAAACAACTCGACGGGACTTCGAACGCCACCAATAAATTTCGAGTGATCCCGACTTGTCTCCCTCGAATGCTCGACACGGTGACGGTTGGTGTTTTTTTTATTCAAAATAGAGAGGGCGCAGGTCCGCCCGTACCTACCGTGCCCGATGCTCGACCTGCCCCCATTTGCTCGGGTTTGCAATTGCCCGAAAAGCGGTCATGCGACCCTGGCACACAGGAACTTCCTCTCCCAGGCGATACAGCAGCCGGTATCCAAGGGGG